>PVJH01041324.1:0-15044 GCA_004026705.1 Nesogale talazaci
TCTAGCTGCTTCCAGCTCTGTAGCTCTCTCTTTTCTTGCATCCTTCCATGCATCCACGCTGTCCTACAGGGTGTTTTGTGGTAGGAACTGCTTGCCCACTCGGGTTTCTGTGAAGACTAGACCAGTACTCTACCCCCTCAACCCCGGGTAGATTAGTGCCCTTTTCCCTCTGCTATCCTTTCCTTTTTGAACTCCCTTTACACATTTTATGCTCTGGTTGCATGCAGATGTTCTCTGCTCTTTCTTTACATTTTAAACTGTGCCTAGTTTACATATATCAGTAAACCTGAAGACTAAAATTCAATGATAACTAACTTTTTCATTCTTCGAATGCTCTCCTATCACAGCTGTCATTGTTATTCAGTCACAAGGATAGTTTGAACAAACACACTCTTCTTGTTTCTACCAATGTTCCCATAATCACTGATTTTATCAGTGAGTTTTAGCTAGAGTATTGTCATAATCGGTATTTTAAAATTCATCAAAGTTCAAAAAATAATAAATATCACTTCATTGTCAAGAAAAGAGAAAAGAGAAAGACTCCTGCTCATTTACTAATACTGTTGCACCTAATTGACACCTAATGTGTCAATTCCATAACGAAAAATCTTAGAAAATAACTTTGCTGCTAGTAGTCATAAAATTTAAAGAATATGACATTGAATACATTTACAAACCATATGTAGCCTATAAGTATAAATCAAAATATATAGCTGCTATGACTCCAATTCATGCACGCACAAGTTTATTCCCAGTAAAATCTGTTTGAACATGCCTTTGTGATCAAGGGATGGCTTCAAACAAGTAGCTCAGGGGTCTTGAATGTTAGTCTCATTGAGACTCCTTAAAAGATGGGTCTGATGAAAACAGTGAATTCTTAGGTGATCTGCTTAGCATGGCTGTTAAATTTCAAGGCAGAGAAGTCTGTTCAGAAGGTTATTGTGACTGTTAAGGACTCCTAAGGGAAAATCTTGATAAATTTTTCTCAAAGGATATGAGATTATCATGGAGGCTTATAATAAAGAAGATTGAAGAAAATTAATAACTGCATACCTGCACTGGTTAGAGAAAAAAGTAGTTGTGTTGAGGATTTACCCCCCAACCCCCAACATCATAATACACCTGGTGAAGGATAACAAAGGTGGCCCTATGGAAATTGCATTGGGAAACCACATCCCCTATAGCCTAGAGCCCGAGTTTTACCCCATCAAACTTCTTTTTGCTACTTAAACTGATTAAAAATGGAAAGGAACACCAAATGAATCCTTCAAAGATGACAAAGCTTCCATTTTAATGTGGGGTACACTGAAGAGTGCAGAATTCCTTGGGGAAGAGTTTGAGAGATAGAAGTACGCCTTTACAAGAGCTTGCACTGAGTCAGGGAGTGCATGTTGAACAATGCTCGCTTCACATTTTAGCACTTTTGTCTAATAAAATTATTTTTGCAGCTATCCTTTTTTTACTTACCCTCAGACAGTAATGAGGACATCCATGGGGGTGGGTGACAACTTAAGGAACCACACTGAGTGACACTAATCCACTGTATTGCGAGTATGGTTTGATTGTTACCTCCTTCATTCATCCTGAACTCTGGGCTCAAGATGGTGACATGTGCTTCATTCCCTAGCTTTGTTCTTACTCATTTATTTGTGCCAAGCTTTACCAAGGTCATCTCTCGACCTCCACCTCGTTAGAGACTTCCCTCTCCCTGTGCTGAAACACGGTTCCCTAATACAAGGGTTATTTTGAAGCATTATATTTAGAATTTAAAAAGGCCTATTACGACCTTTTGTTTTTATATATTTTTTAAGCTATTGCCTCTTAGACTATCCGAAAGCAAGCCAGTTGAATCCAGTACCCCAGTGGCAGCTATTGAATCCTTGGCACCAAATACCCCTGGGACTGGAGTTCTAGCCATTGAGGCATCTGGCTACTTTCTAATTAGTTCCATTGCAAAAGGCTCTGGGTTTTCTGATGACTTATTTCATTTTTTTAAATTGAAAAGTAAACTAAGCATGATGAAGAAACTATTTTTCAAACACACACAATTAAGCAGTCCAGAATTGTGATTTATAGGAGCAATGCTGCCTATATTCCCTGCAAATGTGGATCATGGGCACCAAGAATTATGACCAGTGGCAGGATTAGGTTGTCCTACCACATGTTTCAATGAAGGTATACATTATAATTTTTTTTCATAAAAATTTTAGAAATTTTTGACCAAAGACAGATGACACAAATGTGAATATTATTTTCATCATTCCTGGTACCCTTGCTACAACTCTTTAAATTCTAATTCTAAAAACAATAACATATCATTTTAATTACTAAAACTGTTTAATATCTTTTGTACACTTTATCTATAGAATGCTACCAAATTAAGGTGTTTACTGAGTTCTGTTACTAAATGGAACATCCAGCAGAACAGGAAACAGAAAATGTATTAACCAAAATGTATTAGGCCCTTGTTATAAAAGAAAAAAACTGGAAGCCAGTACAATTAGGCTTTGTTCAATAACAATTGCCACTTTCATCTTTTAAGGAGCGCTGATGGTGTAATGATTAAAGGGTGAACTGCTAAATCAGGGTCAGCAGTTTGAAACCACCAGCTGCTCCATGGGAGAAAGATGAGGTTTCTGACTCTCCCGTAAATAGCTACAATCTGGTGTGTGTGTGTGTGTGTGTGTGTGCATGAGTGATAGGTAGGGAAAAGATTTGGGCAGTAAATCTTGCAGGGAGGAGGAAGCATCAGAAGGGATTGTGATTGAATAACTCATCTTAAAGACAATGTAACCAGTGTGGTGGTGGGATGCTCTGAAATCGATGTAGAAGTGATTTTACAATTCTCCTTGATATGATTGAATGATTGAACTATTTAATTGTATAATACACAAACTACATGCCAATAAAATGTTTTGGGGAAAATCCATAGAGTTACAAAATAATAATAATAATAATAATAATAATAATAATAATACAGAGTTGCACTCTCTGAAACTCTCAAGAGGAGTTCTACCCTGTCCCATGGGGTCACCAGGATTCAGAAGTGACTTGATGGCAGTGAATTTGATCTTTTTCTTTTCCATACTTTTCTGTTTCTCTTTTAGCATTCTTTCTTCTCTATGTTCCCATTTCTCCATTGCCTTTCTTCCTGCTTTCATAAGCTATGTGGCCTCCAGAAACAAGAGCAATGTCTTAGAATGTTGAATTCAAATAAGAAAAGACAAGTAAAACTTTTAGTCAGCCTGAAATGGGTGTTCAAAAGTGACAAACTCTTAGGTCAACAGGAGAAGGATTGACTCGTGACCCAGCCTCCTTCCCCTTATTGCTTCCAGAAGTACACTGGCTCATTTGACTGCCAGAACAGGTTTGAGAAAGAGAAAGAGGGAGAAGGGAATGATGCATTAGCCTTGCAACAACACTTGCCCCACCTCCTGCCCATTTGTTATGCAAGATGATAAAGTTCACTAACTGGTCTGCTTGTGATTGAGCTCAGGACATTTTTGTTATCCTGAAGAAGATTGGGCCTAGAATTCAGACATGTTAACCATAACACTGCTTCCCTTTGTTTAAAGAGCCAGGGAATGTTTCTCTTCAAGTTGGCAAGATCAACTGAAGTCTGGAACTGTATTGGCGCTCTCTAAGACTACCCCCAGAAATTTCTAGTGTTTTTTTAAAGCTACTCATGAATGGAAAGAGTTAAAGTTCTGAAGACTTGGAAATTCCTCTTTTTATAGAAAATTAGTGAACTAGATGAAGAGAATTTATTTGCAGCTGTGGTTAATATTCACAGTTGGTTTGTGACTTCTAGATATATTGGTCTCCCTAGGATTTAACAATGGATTTTGCATCAGATTAATACATTTCCTTAATCTCTACCTCAAACAGACTTTTGTTGGACTTTGTGTTCTTAGTCTTTCTAGGTTCCTGTCAAAATTCTTGTCATTTACCAGAATATTTTAGAGGTGATTTGTCAAATGGAGAAGAGCCCTGATAGTGAAGTTGTGAAAATACCCAGCTGCGAAGGTAAAGATCAGCAATTCAAATTCACCAGCCACTCCACAAGGGAGGTATGTGGCTAGTCTGCTGCTGTAAAGATTTCGAGTCTTAAAAATGCCACAGGACAGTGAAGTTCTGTCCTATAAGTTCACTGTGGGCTGCAATGAACTCCACAGGAACAGGCATCAACGTGTGACCGGGAGGGACTAGAAATGTTGGGCCCCTCATCCCTCAGTTCTTGACACACTCATTCACAAGAAAGTATTCTGATGAGATACAGGAAAATAGGTTCTTTTTTAAAAAGTTTCTTACTGAGGAAGTTACTACCCCAAAATTGTGCAGACCGACATCTAACCTGGTCTACGATCCACACCAGATTAAAATCAATTTTTTCGTACTTATGATGTTGGGTCTTCTGCTATTGGCTAGCTTTCTGTAGGGTGCCCCCCTTTCACAAATATTCAAATTTCATGCAATGCCCTGTCTTTGGGGCAGAATCCCAGGGTAAATCTATTCATCCGTAAGGTTGTCTGTATTTCTCACCCACTTCAGTCTACACCACTTTGCTACTTCTCTCTCTGTGTGTTGGGAATACTTTCCTTTTGGAAATTATTGATAATACATGTGTGTCTTCTCTGCTCTTTACCTCGCTCTGTACTGGGATTTCCATCCATTGTTGCCCCTCCCACCATTCCCTGAATCTGTCTGGCCTATCTAGCATTCCTTCCTTAAATGACACCATCTAAATGATTTTAGAAATAAAGGACTAAAGAGCATCCCTCCACAGTTGCTTCCTGGTGCACAAATGTGAAGAGATGATTAGGATAGCATCATGTTAGTCTCTCTTGGCAAGGAGTTGTGGGGAAAAGATCTGTGTGGCATTTTGTAGCAGCCCGAACTAAGGGGTTGAAAGGTGGCTGAGAGTGTGTTAGGTGAATCATGCTAGTCATACTGCTCCCAGCCTGGAAGAGACAAAATGAACAAAGGCATGAAAAACACAAGGCCACAAAAGAAGAAGGAAAATAAGAGCACCTAAGGAATCCAGGAATGACAACTACCAGAAGCCTTGTGACAATCAGCTCCATTCACACGAGACTCTGATTGTCTTGATGCTTCCAGGCCGTGGTGGAAATGATCTTGAACTTGACCCATTTCATTTATTCGTAAATAGCATTCTTCCTTAAGCGTGACACAAATGCCACCTTGGGCAGTCACCAGACCAGCATGTGTGTCATTGTGGTTGGGGGTCTGCAAATCAGTTCAGATCGATGGTGACCCTATGCACAATGGTGCTGCTGGGCCAGTGCCTCCTCACAATTGTGCGTACACCCAGCCCAGTTTTGCAGCTCCTGTGTCAACACATCTCATGGAGAATCTTCCTCTTTTTGTTACCTCTCCATTGTGCCAGGGATTGAATTCTCCCGAAAGTATGTCGAAATATGTAAAATGAAATCTGTCTTACCTTGCCTCTAAGGAACACTCTGGAAATACTTTTTCCCAGACAGATCAGTTTGTCCTTTTAGTACTTTGTGGTTTTTTGAGTATTCTTCTACAGCACCACCTTCAAATGCATCAGGCATTCTTCTATCTTCTTTATTCAATGACTGTGTTAGTCTGGGTAGGCTAGAGGAACAAATTTCACAGACACGTATATGAATATAACAAAAGGGTTTATATACAAAAGGAATGGAACATTGAAGCATTCCAACCCAGTTCAGCTCAAAGTCATAAGTCCAATATTAGCCCATATGCCCAATACCAGTCTATAAAGTCTCCTTCTGACTCACGAAGTCACAGACCAGTGGGTACAGAATCCCAGCACTGGCAGTGGTCTCCCCATGGCTCCTCACTTCCAGGGCTCAGGGTTCATCAACAGCATCCAGTGGTGGCAGAAGCAACTCATTGCTGACAGGGATCTCCACGTGGCCGCTCCAGCTTCAGAGGTGTGGTTCCATCAGGGCAAAACCGTCTGGCTTCTCTGGCTCCTCAGATGCTGTCATCTTGTCTTGTCCGTGATTAATCGTCTCTCTGAGACTAACTCCCAACCACTGGAGAAGATAGTGTCTCATCTTCACGAGGTAAATATAACGAGATTTTCCAGAAGTCTCAGGAGAAAGCCATACCCATATAGAGGTCTCATTGGCTACTCAATGGCTATCTCCAGATTAACAGGCTAGACTCCACCCTTACATTTCAACTATAAAATTAACATATCCACATGACTGCCCCAATGACCAAACTTCACATGCACGTGAGACAATGGAGAGCACCAGAATGTGGATCGGGCACACCTTAGTCCTCAAAGTAACACCATGGCTTTTCAGTACTCTAAAGAAGTCTTATGCAACACATTTACCTAAGGCAACTTGTCTTTGGATCTAGCCTGCCTATATTGCACATATTTTGGAGAAGTGTCACCACTATAGAATATATCTGAGCTTGCACTACAATAAATAAATCTGGAATCCTAAATTGAGTTGCATTAGTACAGAAGAAAGGTTAGCATACATATTACCTGTAGAGACCACTCCAGTGGTTCCAGCAGCAGTTCAAGCTATTCACATTAGAATGCTGGTTCCTAATAAAATAGGGGCCCTTCTCTTTCAGATATTCGATGTGCAGTGCTGAATATGCCTAGGGATGGTCGAATTCGCAAGAGATATGGCATATCCCATAGAGCAAAGTCATATGCAATTGGTTGGTAGACATTGACATTCAGAGCCAGCAAAATTAATATCCTTCTGGTGTATAACTGTGCAGGGACTACTAATTCATCCCTACCCAGATGTATCTTTCTGAAAGCAAATATTAGCAAAGGGTGCAGAGTGAGATGTGCCAAAACAAGGTGGTGTTTTAAGTAGAACTGTCATGAAATCTTCCCAAAACATGATTTGCTGAGTAGTGTCAGTGAAGTCCTTCCTCCTGAGCTATCAGAAATTAGGGAACACTTTTCAGTCTCGAGGTTTCCCCAGAGAAAAGGAATCTTCAGAGATTCACGTGTGCATGCCAAAGATCTCTTTTGGCAAAAACCTCCCTTATAATTTAATCTCTGAGATACGGGAATATTTTGGGGAGGAGTGGGATGGTTGATTTCTGCTGGCAAAATACACATGCAATGCAATCTTGTAAAATGAATAGCTCAGCAGTTTCACTGGATATCTGTTAGTGAAGGCAGGAAAGTTGAGTCCAAGAGGAGCCTGAGCTGTAAAAGCAAGGCCAAAATCAACTGGTCCTACAATATGATGGGTTAGGCTTTTCCTTGAGGTGGACACATCTAACTCCTAGTATACCGAGGGGCCTAGGAATACAGAGCCCCAAACAGCAAGCCGATGGGCCCTACACCAACTCAGGGTTTCTAAACTTATCCAAGATGAGCAATTACAAAAGTTGGTAGTCAGCAGATTACCTGTGACTTGTAGGAGTTCAATAAAAGGGTGTGTGGTGCAATGTCAAGTAACGGTTTGTGCTATAATCATGTGTCAATAATTCCTCCGCTTCTGGGCAGATGGAGTACTGCCACCTCTTTAGGGAAACTATGTAGGATCCTTGAGCTAATCTAGCTTCCAATACCTGAGCATAAGAAGCCCTGATGACATAGTGTGCTATGTATTGGGCTGCCAACTCCAAGGTCAGCAGTTGGATACGACTAGTCACTACATGAGACTTTCTACTCCCATAAAGAGTTATAATCTAGAAACTTACATGGGGGAATTTACACTGTCCTATAGAGCCTCTCTCAGTCTGAATCAACTTGATGACAGTGAGTTTGGTTTGAGCTTTTGTTGTACCTGAGCATTAAGCTGGTCCTCTTGAATTTCATCTGGTCCTCTTTTGACAGATTATGTCATAATAGGGACAGATTCCTTGGGGTTCATAGCGATTACATGAGTTCTTACCTTGCTCTGCCTCTTTCTCTCCCCAGTAACAGAGTGGCACATTCAGGTAAAATTAAGAGGTACATAAAAGTGGTGTTGGGAGGGGAACTACTTCAATCGAGGGTAGCATGGAAAAATGCTTCTCATGTCTAGAAGGAAAATAGCAGTCCTTCCATCAACTTCAAGGGTTACCTTAGGACCTGTCCTGTTGATGGGGACATTGTAAGTGGAAGCTGATTAGAGAGAAGGGCCCCTTCAACTGCAGGTCATGGTGCTTGAGGTTGATGACTCAAACGCTTTCTAGCCCTTGGGACAGTTCTAATGGCTGAAATTCTGGCATATAAGGCACGGCTTCCAGGGGTCCCTGAGTCAAGGACATTCTCACTTCTAGTATCTGGGCTGCCTGCACCAGTGATAGATCTCACTCTCGTAGACCATAGGGCTGCTGTCACTGCTCTGACTCGTGGCACTGTACTCCTCACAATCCTCTAGGACGGGGTAGAAGTGCCTCTGTGGGTCTCAGAGAGCCTAACTCTTCATCGGTGCAGAAAGCGCTGCCATTCTCCTGAGGCGTGGGCTCATGGGTTCAAACTGCTGACCTTTCAGGAATAACCACTCTGTCACCAGGCTGCACTGTCACTGCAGGCAGCTTTTATCTGAGCCTGCCTCTACTTATGTCTCTCCCTTTCCAGGGTCTTCTCTTCCTTCTTTGCATTCCCATGATGGAATGCCAAGGAAGCCACGGATTGCCTATCTCCTGTGGGTGCCACTGTGCTCCTCCGGAACTTTCATAATGTATTTCTGAGAACTGTGCCGGATTGAATTATAAACTTATTTTTTAACACTCTCTCTGTCCTAATTAATTGATTTCTTTTCACAATTTTGATTCCTTGTCAAAGAAGAATATCTGGACACATGACCACTTCCTGGAAAAAGGGGGTGGGGGAGGATGTGCAATGCATAAGGATGGCTGCTCTCCCTGGTGGATGGTTGTCACATTGGAAAGGCACTTCATTGGCTAAGACTAAGTCTTTCCCTCAATTCCCTAACTCTCCTCAAAGAGCAAATTCATCTAAACGTGCTCGGTTGGGTCCTCTAGGGAAGCCAGATCAGTGACCCAGAGATGCTTCTCTGTGTTTGCACATCTCCAGACTCTCACACAGTGAAAACTGATGGACAGGACGGTGACCCAACAGAGATCAAAGAGCCAGGCATAAGACACAGATGCAGCAAAAGATGGAGGGCCCAAAAGAACTCACAGGTCCCCATGCCCAAGGTGGGGTCATCTGGTGGGTGCTGTGATTGATAGACTGGGCTCCACTTCTATCCTTACCCAGGAGTAACTCTTGGGCACAATACCAAGTAAGAATCACGTCAATAAATCTAAGGTTATGTCATCTTTCTCCATTCTTTAATACATTTCCTGGGGTTACCTGTGAAATTCGTTAATTTATTATTAAGTCCTATGTGAATGGGGAGCGGACCCTAGGTAGGGAGATTACCCTACCTAGCCCTGTCCTTTCTTATAAAAGAAAAAGTTCCTGGCCTTCGTACTAGAGAGTACTTCTGCCTCCCCAAAATGAATGCTCCTCTGCCCACATTACATGCTGTTAAGAGAGGGCATCCCTTCTTGGACCTCAATTTCCAGAATTAATTTATCTTAGGGTTTAAACTGTATCTGACCAAAAAAGAATGCTACTCTCCAGAATTAATAAAGCTGTAACTGGTCCCTACCATTACCCTTCTCTGGTGAGGCCTTGCCTCTCTAGAACTGTCCTGTGCTCTGGTACGTGTATGCCAGGGACCAAAGGTGTGATAGGTTAGGTTAGCTTGGATGGACTCGGTTTCTCCTATGATATGATCAAGCATAGTATGGTCACTTCCAAGATGAGATCTTGGGCAAAGCAGCTAAGCACTTGTGAGACTTGGGGCAAATATTCCCTGTATGTGATCACTGCCTGGACACAATGAAGGAAGGTTTTGTTGGGGCTGCGACCTTCTCTTAGGATAGAGTGACATGGCATGGGAGCTAGCATCCTTCTGCTGGACCCAGATTATGCATCTGGTTCATCAGCTTTCTAGGATACCAGCTGCTGATTGCAGGCGCCATCAGGGTACATCAAACTTGGCTTCATTTGGTCAAACTCCAGGTCATTCCGTTCTGTCCCCAGCAGTCTGTGGTCTTCCTGCTTCATCTTCCTGCTTCCTATTTATCATCCTCTGCATCCACAGGAGTTGGAGGAAGCCACTAGCTTTCATCAGACTTGAGATGGACGGACTGGATTTGAAGTACTTCCTTTTACAGCTGCGTGAGCTGACTCGATATAAATGTGCTTTTCTAGACATACACATACAAGTGTCACCAGTTTTGCTTCTCCAGAGAACCCATCCTAACACACAAGGCAACCCTGTACACACTGTGTAGACCCATGAGTCTTGTAGGCCATATGCACTGGTGCTGTTAGCTCTGGCTGATTGCTGGACTCCAGGAGAGTACAGGGTTCAGAGAAGGAAGGTGGAATCCATCTTCTAGGGTGAAGACACTCCTTGCATTTTCTTCCATGGCTTCTAAGATAATATTAAAAAATATCCATCCAGTTAAAAAAAAACCCATTCAGTAAAGATGATAATTTGAGGGGCCAAAAACTCTCATAAAACCCACAACGCAACTTTCTTGGCTTTATTTGTTCCAAAACTTGTGGAGGGGATGGGTCAGTACAGAGAGAGAGAGCTGTGATGTCCTAAGTAGCTTAAGATAGAGTAACAAATGTTTCTTTCTGTTTGGCCTGTGGATGTCTATTTAGAGGGTTTTTGCCCAGAGTTCATGACCAGCTGTCAGCTAATGGCTTCTGGGCAGTGTTTCTCATTACCACGCTTAAAGAGACAATCCACAGAAGGGACTTCTGAAGCATTCTGGGCATAATATCTTAAATACAACCAGGGGTCCCTTAATGTTCCTTCCCACAACTGCCTCACAAATACAACACACTTTTTGCACGCATTTCCTACAAGGTGGGTGCAAAGGCCAGTGGAGTAGAGAGGTGCTGGCTGGTGATTCAAATGGAAGCTTTTTCTAGCAATGTCTCAGAGACAGGGAAACTAGTGATTTCATTTTCATATAATTAGTATGTTCTAGGGTCAAGCAACACTCTCTCCTTTTGTAGCTACTGATTTCCAGAAGGCATTGTAACAGTCCTACAGAACTCACAGACAATATTCATGATTAAAGGGTCTATTCAGGAAGTTGACAGCTGGTAGTGCACATAAGATGTGTTCAGGATACATTTGTTTGGTCAGGACATGTTATAAGATGCCTTCAGGGCAGCTAATGATTATCTAAATGCCTTTCTGCTACCAGCTGGTTCAGGTCAGCCAGTGCATCACCCTGAATGAAGGGCCCTGAGGCACTCTCTGTCCCAAGAGAGCCTCCTGCACTCTTCTTGCCGGGAGGGCTGAGAGGTCTGCTGAGAGTCTTCTGCTGTGGCTTCTGGTTTGGCTGCTGCTTCTCTCATGTCACAGCTCTCGTCTAAATCAAGGAGGTTCACTATGCAGGGAACTCTGGGGCCAGGGGACGGTACACGCTCTACTCCTGGATCTTGCTGGTAATGAGAGTCCCCCCTCCTGCTTCTCAAAGGGCTAATTGTATGTCCAGCAGGATAGCAATCCAATTAATACTGTTAATAAAAGTAAATCAATGCATCCCCCCACATTTTTACTCAAACACTGCAGGAAAAATGTCACCACCTTGGCACAATTCTGGAGTTTGTGGCCTCAGGCAGACAGTGGTTGAGTAGTAGTTGCAGTCATTACTTTTTTTTTAAATTTTATTGGGGGTTCTTACAGCTATTACAACATTCAGTACATCATTTGTATCAAACACATTTGCACACATTTCCACATACATTTCCCAACATTTTCCACTTGAGCCCTTGATACAAGATCCTCTTAAAACAACAACAACAACAACAACAAATCTCCCCTTTCCCATTCCCCCCCCCTTTTTTTTTTTAAATGAATCATTTTAATGGGGGGCCCCTACAACTCCCTTCACAATCCCTAACAACATCAGTTGTATTCAGGCCACTTTTACACACCCATTGCCATCATCACTCTCAAAACATTCTCCCTCCCTCCAGGCCCCCATTATCAGCTCCCTATATTACCTTTCCTACCCCCCCTTCCTCTTGAACCCTTAGTAATTTGCAAATTATTTTTTCATCCTATACACTGTACAATGTGTCCCAAGACTCACTTCCCTGTTGTCCATGTTCCAGAGAGGAGGCTACATGCAGATCCCTGAAGTTGGTTCTCCCTTTCTATTCCTCCATCCCTCCACCCTCCTGGTATTACCACTCCTATAACTAGTCTTGATGGATCATCTATCCTAAGTTTCCCATGTTTCCAACTTCATTGTACATCTCCTGGTCTAGCTGGATTTATGTGGTAGAATTGGGGTCATGATAGTGGGTGGGAGGCAGCATGGGAACTAAAGGAAGGTTGCATATTTCATAGCTCCTACCCTGTATCTTAACTGACTCATCTCCTCCTTGTAACCCCTCTGCAAAAGGATGTCACCTCACCTATTGATGGGCTTTGGCTTTTTATAGAGTTTTTTCCAGTTAAATTGAAAAAAAATTTCTTGTGAAAATAAAATATTTCAAAAGAAACGGAGAATAGGACAAGAGAAGACACCATGTCATAGGTGAATTCTCAGAGGACCTGAGACTTGATTTGGTTCATCAATGGACATAGCTGCCCTGGGATCCCAGTTACAGTACCAGAAGTTACTGGGAGACTTAAGACTTCAGACCCCTCTTCTCTCAGTTCTTATTCAGAGGAAAAAAAAGGACAAGCTTCAAATTGATTTTATTTAAGGGTTGCATCCAACACAACTGTGCAGGCAATCACCTAAGGTGATCTGAGAGCCACACTGGATGGAAATTCAGGATTTTTTAATACCACGGTTGTTGAACCTTTTGCTACTGGCTAGCTTCTCATAATCTACCTTTTATAAATCTTGAATAGGCACCCTAAGTACATAGTGTGCACTTATCACCTGACTAAAACCTAAGACTCAACTCTGCCATTTCTAAGACTTGTGTGCATATCCTGCCCTTTTCAGCCCTTTTTATTACCCCTCTTTATGTATGTTGGGAATGCTTTCACTTTGGAACCTTATTGATAAAGGAAATGTGCCTTCCCCACTCCTTGTCCCCAATCTGCCTGATCTGGCTAACAAATGGAAAGAAGTAACTGGAATTCTCAGTAGATGTTGGAATTTCCAAATTCAAGAAGAACATTTATGATAAACACGGGGGAAGTCCCAAACCTCCTAAAACAAACACTCATGTAACAAGGCAATTCTGATGGTTTTCTACTGCTAGATATGGGAGTTTCCAGGCGAGTTCTGCTTCTGCCAATCTGGCAAACAGAGTACTTTATTAGTCAGCATAGAAAATGCCGTTTTCCGAAATTTGACACAGATCGTAGGAACCCAGAGTAAGACACACATCAGGTTGGCAGTTCAAACCCAACCAAAGATGTCTCAGAAGTAGGCTTGCTGATCTTCTTCTGAAAAGTCACAGTCTAGAAAGTCCTTCAGATCAGTTCTGCAGGGTTTCCAAGACTTGATGGCATCCGATAACAGCAAAGAATGTTTATATAATTGATCATCAATCCCAACACATTTTTTTTGGAGCAAAAGGGAGCATTACCGGCAAGGTTGTAGGTCAGCTAACAGATGTGAAACTGCTCTGTCCTCAGAAAGCATAGAATATTTGGTCAACCCACCAACTCATATGTGAGTATTTGAAATCATTTCCCTCTGTTCCTTATCACTTTTTTTAATTGCATGTGTGACAAGGATAATAATCTCTTGTCTGTGAGAAGCAAATTTGTTCCTGCTTGTTTTTTAAAGTAGTCCTACATTCTAAATTTCAGCGAGTCTGTTGTGAATTTCATCACACACTAAGTTCTGTGAAACTGAGATATAAGACTCTCACGTATCTTAATTTTCACAAACACTTTCATTTATCTTATAATTTCTCTAGCCTTCCCCCGCTTCAATACTTAGGCAAAGACATTCAATTTTATCTTGAAGAACTGACTGTGAAGCTTATTTCAAAATAAAGAGCCAACTTTTCTCTGTAATTTTTAGTAGCACAATGGGATCGCATTTTGGAAAGATTTTGCATATCTCATTATTTCAGTGATTTCCTTTTCATTATCACACACTATAAATTAGCTTAATGTCTACCCCCCACCCTATGATTCAGCTTGCTTACACATGCATGCATATTGATGTAGAGATAGATAGATAACTTATAGGTGCATTTTAATGTACCTACTTCCAACACACTCCTGGGAAAAGTTTATTGAACAATGCAGATTTTGTGAGGCTTCCTTTGGCCCCATATCCAATTTTATCTTCTCAATATAATATATTGTCATGCTTTTTCTCTTGATATGAACATTTTCATAAGCCTCAACATGTCCATTACAACAGGTTAAAATATAAACAAATCACTACATGCAGGTCTGTGATGAGGGGACAAAATTAAGGGAGGGGAGTCTACCCCAAAAAAAGGGTGGGGGGTTCAAACCCTCTAACACTTGGCCACCCTTGTGTTACAGGGCAAACCCGAACTCTATGGGCTTTCTTTGGATAGAGTCTTGAGGAAAGCTTTGTTTTCGTGATCCTGCTCGGTGGACTTAAATGTCAACCTGTCAGTCACCAGACCAGCCTTCATGACCCACAACCCAGGGATGTCCACAGCAGGGCAATGAACTATGTGAAACACTCATCAATAGGAAGTAATGATGACAACTATCTATGAGAAGTGGCCAGGTGGTCTGTATGCAGGGATCCTGGGCTGAATTGTGAAGGGTATTTGATGAATTTCCCCCTCCATATAAGGGGGCTTCAAAAGGTTTATGGGAAAATGGAATTAAACTTAAATGGAATTATTCCTTGAACTCTTAGAAACCCCTTTAGAATCTAGCCCAAATATTAGCTTACCCTTCTGCATGAGTTGGCATTTTTGCTCAAGTGAAAGACATTCCTCTAAGGAATTTCTGAAATACCTATTCTGCAATACTTCATCAGCTATTTTTACTCCTGCTGTGGAGTTTAGCTGTTCACATTGGGCAGACATTTTGGGTTACAACTTA
>PVJH01041325.1:0-15063 GCA_004026705.1 Nesogale talazaci
TATTAGCATACGGACGTCTTTGAGGACTACAGCCCCTTTTGCGCATCATACTTGGCACTCCCCTAGGATTGGCCCCCTGTTGACTTTACCTCATTAGCATGAGCTGTGACCTTTACTCCTGACATTGACTATATTTACCCTAAGTTTTGCTCCAATAAACGAGACTTGATCAGAATCCTGTCTTGTCTCCATTTCTCGCATCTCCTGTCCCCCCAACTCCCGCTCCTCCTTCCAGGACTTGTGAATTACGGACCCGCAGGCCGGGACAGACTATATTTGGAAAAGTAGACGTACAGCCAAAAAGAGGGAGAATGGTGGCTAGATAGAGTTTTTTTTAAAAAAGAATCATTTTATTGGAAAAAATCATTTTATTGGGGGCTCAGATCCCATCCCAATACTTACATACATACATACAAACATTGTATGCAAAGCACATCTGTACACTTGTTGCCATCATCATTCTCAAAACATTTTCTTTTCACTTAAGCCCCTGGAAAGCTCCTCATATTGCCTTGCCCTCCCGGTTTCCCACTCCCCCAGGAACCTTCGGTAATTTATAAATTATCATTATTTTGTCATATTCTACACTGTCCAATGTTTCCCTTCTCCCACTTCCCTGTTTTCCACACCCCTACAGAGGAAGTCATATGCAGATCCTTGTAATTGGTTCCCCCTTTCTACTCCACCTTCCTTCCACCTCCCGGCATCACCACGCTCACCACTGGTCCTGAAGGGGCACTTTGTCCTGGATCCTCCATGCTTCCGGCTCCTATCTGAACCAGTGCACATCCCCTGATCTAGCCAGATTTGTAAGGTAGAATTCGGATCATGCTAGTGGGATAGTGGGGAGGAAGCATTGAAGAACTAGAGGAAAGTGACATATTTCATCGTTGCTACACTGTACCCTGACTGGCTGGTCATCTCTCTGCGACCCTTCTGTAAGGGGATATTACTTCATCAACCGATGGGCTTTGGGTCCCCAATCTGTACTCCCCCTCATTTAAAGTGATATAATTCTTTATGCTTGACACCAGATCCCTTCGACACCTCGTGGTCACACAGGCTGGTGGGCTTCTTCCATGTGGACTTAGTTGCATCTGAGTATTACAGTGGCTCAGGCCCAGGGACGCTTGTGAGGTTGAGCTGGACCTGGCAATGAAACGGACCTGTGAGCATCTGGCAGCCGCCACAACAATGAAGCCTGAAACTCTGTTGAGAGTGCTTAACAGCAGTCAAGACTCAGAGTTTTTGGAAGGGGTCGGACCTTGTTGACACTTTTATTTTCGACACCTGGACTCTTGATTCTAGCCAAGTTTGTGCCGATTTCTTGAGATAGCTAAAGAAGAGTAAGATAGCTGACTATGGAGCTGACGAGAAAATTGATTTTTGTATTTGTTAGGTTAATGCAGTGGATCAGGTTAGGCAATCTCCTGTAAAACATTCTCCCACCCCTGGAATGAGCGGCCCGCCTGAGAGGTGGTCGATTAATAATATATCCTTTCTCACTATAATCCCTAATGCAATGTATTGCAAATTCTCACTTTCATATGGATCTGTGGTTATAATCTCATTTTTGGAAGGAGGTTTTTTTTTTTTTTTTTTTTTTGGATTCAGTTTCCACCTTAGGACACGGGGTGAACCAAGCCGTCGCCCTTTGTTTCCTTGGGCTACGGATCGTTGAAAGAGAGACCTGTGCCTCCGAGTCGTTCCCGGTGCACGTCTGTGTGAGCTGTCTCAGCCGCAGGGGCACAGCCGAATGGCGGGGTCCTTGGACAGAGAGCCGCTGTGCAGCACAGCACAGATCTGCCCGAGGTGGCAGAGCTCAGGGGCAAAGGCGCCCGAGGCTGCAGCTTGGGGCAGAGCAAAGGAGCCAGACCAGTACCAGGGGCCGGGGCCAGGAGGCGCTGGGACCTTACCGAGAAGAGGCACGCGCGGAGGCTCTGGGGCTGTGGAGCAGAGCCACAAGGAAGCACACGGCCGAGAGGCTGAGGTCCAGAAAGAGAGAGACTTGGCTGCTGTCCGAGGAGAGGCCAGACGGTGGACTGGTGATTGTGTCACCGCTATTTCCCTTTACTGATCCTGACTTGTGGCAACCTGTCAATTTCCCTTCCAGCCCCTCTTTAATTGGAGCATTGTCTGTGGCCGCTGGGAGGGACGGTTAGGGAGGGTCACAGTAAGTAAAGACGGCTGGGGGTTGGGGTTAGAGGCAAGTCTAATCTCTGTCTCGGGGCAATAGTGCAGCCAAAGAAGGAGACGTGTGCACCCTCGCCCTGTGCCTTTTCTCAAACTCTCTCACCCCGGTCACCCACTTGTTGGCCTTCTGATTTGCTATAGGATTTCCGGTCCTTTTGTGGTCTAAGCAGTTTTGCATTTATGTTCCATGGGCCAGGGTTAAGCTTGAGTCAAAACTTTGGGTTATGCATGAGCTCATCAGATACAGGAGAAACTGGAACCAAGTGACCGTGAAAGCTGGGACATTGGGGAGAAACAAAGGAAACTGCAGGTTTTGGCACTGAAGCCTCACTCTTCTTCCATCTCTCTGTGGTAACCTTTATCTAGTTCATGGTGACTGGATGAACAATTCACACCTCCAGGCTTGGCCCAAATTATTTTGCTTAAAACATTACGTGATAGATGGCACCACTGTTTTCCATCCTGGGTGGTAACACAGATTGTCCTTGTGAGAAACAGTTCATCCCCCCAAGCAGTTCTCATCAGGGCACCAAACAGTGTGACTTCTGTGGACATGGCCTGGGAGCTTTGGCCATGGCTTAGCCTTTCACATATGATGAAGGGAAAAGTCTCAGAGCTTAAATTGTGGCCACCCAATTTGTGGAGGGCAGTGGGAGTCCCAAAGCCACCTGCAGAGTATCTAGTCAGATGAAGCTGCTGGCAGATCCCCACTAGCTGCAAACCAAGGTCAGGAACAGTCTGACTATCAAACATAGATTACTGCCATCCTGACTAGGCTGGCTCAAACTCCCTCTAGACCCCTACCTGAATTTGTTCTAGGTGCAAGGACCTAGTGCTTGTTCCATGACAAAACTTCTCTGGCTTTTTTTTCTGGGGGCATCACTGCCTCTGGTGGTCATGGGCGCTACCCAGTGCTGCTCCTGAGAGGCGCCGCTGGATTTGAACCGCCAAGCCCGTGGGCCGCAGTCCCGCACTCAACCACTTACGCCACCGGGGCTTAGCCCTTCCCTGGCTTTTAAAATTCTGATAGTGGCCCTTTTTTCCTTACTCTTTATATTTTTATCTTTAAGCCTTCATTAGCATTGTTTTATCTTTCACCCTTCATTTTTGTTTTTGTTCTTTATTACTTCTGTTGGGTTTACCAGTGTGTGAGGCACAGAAGGGGTGGATGCATAGCGATAAAAACTGATGCAAGGATTTGTAGGGGATGTCTACGTGTGGGGGGAACATGTGAGGGGGAGGGATTTCTAGAGTAAACAATGAAGGTGGGAGGGGGGAGTGAGCACCAGAACTGAAGATGTTTGCACAATTCATTTTAAAGGCAATTCAATCATGGGGGTGGGGTGGGGGTTTGGGTTTTGGGGGGAGAGAATATTCTGAAATCGATTGTGGTAATGATTGCAAAATTCTTCTTGATGTGATTGAACTATTGAATTGTGTAATGTGTGGAGTGTCAATAAAACTTTAACAGCACCCCCTCCCTGAAAACACTTGAAAACTTGTTTTCTTACTGCATAGCCTTTGTTCTTTTAATCTCCTATGTTGCTAGTATGATTATCTTAATTGCTGAAAATCAGAAGCCATGCTACAGAGATGACCAGAAAGAACGGTGTCATCAATCCCATTCTCACAGGACTGACCTGATGCCATCAGGCGTCATTTCTCTATGGGCCTTTCCACCCAGCTTGCATCATCACATCTGCACATTCTTCTGTACGTCCTCCATGCGGGTCCCCATTTCTGCCAGTGCACAGTGAAGGCGCTGCCCCAGCCTCCCCTGCACTCTGGGGCAGAGGGGTGCAGTCAGTGCCCTCGGTGACTGCCCCTGAGGGCTTGGGCTTTGCTCTTGATCTGCCCTTAGGCTTTGCTCCTGAGGAGCACGCCTTGGTGCCTTGACCCTGAGTGGATGGTGACCTGGTGTGGGTCCCCTTAACCCTAGTGGGTGTGAACCTTCAGGCCTGGGGGAAGCAGCCGCCTTGCAGGAAGGCGCCTGGGAGGGGCTGGGGTCCCACTCACTGCACCCCCAGCAGCTTCCCCAGCCACCAGTTAACAAGAGCTTTTCTTGTGACTCGTTTTCAACGACCGGAGATCAGAACATGCAGTCATTCCAATGTGGGGTAAAGGAGTCATAGGCGTCGTGGTGATGCAGTGGGCTGCTAATTATATGATCACCTGTTCAAAAACCCCAGCTAGGCCTTCACCTGTGAAGAGTTACAGTCTTGGGAGCCCACAGGGGCATTTCTCCTCTGCCAGGTAGGGTCGCTAGGAGGCAGCATGTGGGAGAAGATAGGATTTTTTCCCTATCCGCGCGGGATGCCTTGCTTTGATTCCTGGATCAGGCACTATGGGCAGCCCTGGACTGTCAGTGGATGTTTGTGCCCAGAAAGCTACGCGGGCTTCAGCAGAGCTTTCAGGCTACAATGAATGGGAAGAAAGGCCTGGCGGTTTACTTCTGAAAGTCAGCCAACGGAAGCTTTGTTTCTTATTGGTCGTGTTTTTCCTGTTCGCGAAGGGAACCGCGTCGCTTAATGGTTGTGTCTTTCCTGTTCACACGCCTTTTTGAGTTGGGAGCAGCGCTCAGGGCGCCCGAACAGCCATAGCCACACGGGAGCAGCTGGGAAGTGCACGGCGCAGGAAGGTCCTGCTCAGCTCAGTTTTGGCCAGGATTGGCTTGGTTTCTGTTTAGGTTTCAACAATGAAAAATCTCCAGAGGGAACATTAGTGGGAGATAATCACTGAGGACAAGTTGGGGTGATAGGGTCCTCTCAGATTATTGAATGGGTCTTACTCTTGGGAAACAGGAGACTTGGAAGAGCACAAGGGAAAGCCCATTCACAGCTCCGTGAACTGGCATTCTGAAGCCAGAAATTCCAAAACGTTCCTGTTTTCTTGTCTCTGTAGTCCTAAAAAGTCATGGGCGTGAGGGAGCCCAAGCTCCAATGTGGCGACAAAGGCGGGGCTTGCTCTGATGGCCCTCTGGAGCAGAATCTGTAGGCCTCGCTCTCAGGGTGGCTGGAGAGCATCAGTAGGAGAGCTGGGATATGTTTCATCTTGAGAAACTGGAGTTTTGCCCACTGACTTGTAGAAACCATGTTTCTGGACTGACTTATTCTGTGATCCTGTGAGACCCTACCTAGCTCAGCAATGATTATCGTGTCTAAGACTTACTTCCATCTCTGTCTTCCTCAACTTGATTTCTCACCTCCTTTGAGTAACACTTTATATGGTTTTAGGAGTGTTCTTCCAGAAAAACAAACAGACCTTTCTATCAAGTAGTAATTTTATATCAGGAAGGCATTCCAACCTAATGCAGGCCAGGACGCTCTTCAGATGCATGCAGTTGTAGGCCGACGAGGCATAACGGGGACACATGAAGAAGCATGATGATCCCAGACTGACGTGTGTCGAGTCGTTGCATCCAAAGTCAGTGGAAACATGGCGGGGCACTGGCACTTCTCTGGGTGGGGTGGTTCCATGCGGAGACAGGCGGAGTCCCAGCAAGCTGGAAAGCCAAGAGGCAGAGAGAGAGAGAGAGAGAGAGAGAGAGAGAGAGAGAGAGAGAGAAACTTTCCATTGTCTCTCCCTTGTATACAAAAAAACTTATGACACCAAGGAGGTGTCATCAGGCATTGATTCAACTGATATATTGAGCCACATGTCTACTCTTACTCAGGAGTGTCTGCTTGACATAATTCCTAACCATTGCGACATTTTTTTCTCATGTAATCTCTTCTACACCTCTTGCTTGAGGACTTCAAGAAATTGTCTACTTCTCTTGAGTGACTTGCTTCTTCCGTTAGTTGACTCCTTTCTGTTTGCAGTCATCTCTGTTGCTGTTGTTGTTTACCCTCGTTTTCTTATCCCTGACTTTTGGGAGAGCAGGATGGAGTGGGATTGCCACTAACACCCACCACCCCAAACTGGCCGCAGACAAAGCGACAGGAGACTGAACAAAGTGTCTGTTCAGCAGAAGCTCAGCCACTCCGATGTCAGTTGTTGGGAGTTACGTCCTAAAGATGGTGGGGCCAGGCGACTCGGTAGGAAATTGTCTGGAGAATTTCAGGGGTAAAGAGAATCATCAAGTGGAACAGGGGTTGGAAGCCCCAGCTCAAGATTTGACCAAGACAGTAGGTAGGATTAAATCCAGGAAAGGAGAAGTACTCAGAACGTGGTCAAGAAAAACATTGCAACAGCAATTGAAGGCCCTAGCATTTTTACTTTGAGAATCTCAGAAAGCTAAAAAAGATGCTTCCTTAAAAAGGAAGAAATGACGCAGCAGGGTTAGGAAACTATGGTGTGCTTTAAATGCTTACGTGAAGTCAACTTCCCTTTTCAGAAAGTTTAAGATGCAGTTCAGTGACATTTACTACTGTGCACATAAATATTACAATGGTTGAAATATCTGACTTGTACAAAACACAGTGTGTGTGTGTGTGTGTGTGTGTGTGTGTGTGTGTGTTTTGCAGCATCAAGATCTCACTTTGGGACATTGAGAAATCTCTGTGTCAGTTATCTGGAGCCACTATAACAAGCTACACAAACTAGGTGGCTTAGAGTAAAAGAAACATATTTTTTCCTGTTGCTAGATGTTTGAATTCAGAACGTTGGATGGATATATTCTTCCAGAAAGCACTAGGAGAGAATGTCTCTTTAAGTTTTTGGTAGCTTCAGCTATTCCTTGGTTTCTGGACGCAGCACTCTAATCTTTGTGTCCATCTGTGTTAGTTTGGGTAGACTAGAGAAACAAATTCATAAGCACACATATGTATATGAGAGAGTTTTATATAAAGGGTAATTAATTATACTTTGAGAAAACATCCCAGTCCAGTCCAGATCAAGTCCGCAAGTCTGATATTAGCCCATATGTCTGATAGCAATCTACAAGGTCCTTCAGACTCATGAGCACATGCAATGATGCCAAATGCAGGACAATCACAAGCCAGTGGGCAGAAAGTCTTTGGATCCAGTGGTGTTGTAAGCAGCTCAGCACTGGCAGGAGTCAGCTCTGGCTTCTCTAGGTCTAGGCTTCTTGCTGCATCAGGGTAGGTTCATGTGGCTTCTCCTTAGGAGAGTCAGCCTTGTCAGTCGAGTCTCTCAAGCAGTGAGTGTTGCCAGTAGAAAAAGTCTCCAAGAAAGTGAACCAGGAGAGATAGTGTCTTTGCCTCTGAGAAGGAATTACCACATTGCCCAGAATTCTCAGGAGAAGGTCATGCCCACACAAGGGTCTCATTGGCCATCTCCAGAGTGACAGGCTAGACTCCACCCCTACACTCTTAATCCTCAAATTGACACCAGATTAGGTGACTGCCCCACCGTTCACCTGTTTTCTCCCATGTGTTTGTTTCTGTCTTTTCCCTTTTTAACGCAATGCCAGTTTTATTGGCTTAGTGCCCACCTGACTCCAGCATGGCCTCACAGGAACTTACTCAATCACATATGCAATGACCTTACTTCTAAATAAAGTCACATTGGAAGGTATCAGTGTTAAGACTTGAACTTATATCATTTTGGGCACACAAATCATAGCGGTAGCATATTATACCTTCCAGTGATCAGACAATGGCTGTTATCTAAAATGTTTATTATTTTCAAGCACACTAGCAAACTTGGAGAAGTCTTATAATTATATTTTGCTTTGAATAGAATAATTCAAGAGACACGAAGAAAAGAATCAGGGATACCACACTCCATGGGTAGGAGAAAGATGAAATGGTTTGCTTCTGTACATATTTATAGTCTCAGAAACCTTAGGGAGCATTCGACTCTGCCCCGTAGCGTCTCTATGAGATGAAATTCACTCACTGGCTACGGATATGAGGCATTGGATGGACTCATGCTTACAATTGTTAGCGAGAAAGTAAAACCTAACTGGAGGTAAATTCAGGTGTCTGAGTGCGTGAGACTTTCTTAGTAGATAAGCTATCATTCTCCTCTGATAACCACACCAAAAGAAAGGAAATAATAAAGATTAGAGCAGAACTTAATGCATAAATACCCATAAAAAGAATTAAGAAGCCAAGAAGTTGGTTCCTTGAAAGGGTTGACAAAAATCCACAAACTGACAAAGACAAATGTAGCAACAGAAAAACTGAAGAAGATATAAACAAGAAAGATAAGAAGTGAAATGGTTCCAGCACAGTAAGAACTAACTGAAACAAGAGGATAATAACAATGCTATGAAGTTTGTGTGCCTGAACATCTGAACGCTTAGAAGAACTAGAGCAATTTCTAGAATCACATGACCTGTATGTGGTGAAATGAAATGATATAACTCCACTGTATAGTAACTGTATAGTAACTCCCACCAAATGAGTGGCAGGGACTATACAAATAGGCTAAGTGGAGCAGTAATAGAGGGGATTGGTCAGTTTTAGTTTCCATTTCTCTGGCCATAAGAGATCTACCTCAGATGCAGGAAGAGAGAGAATTTCTGGCACCACCAAAGAAGAGTCACCCAGAAAGGACATTTAAAACCCCTTCCTGAAGTGGCAGAGGCTGAGACAAGAGGCTCTAGAGACCCTGGCATGGAGACCATGGGACAAGCAAGAACCATCCTGAGATCAGAAACCATGAGACAGTGAAGTGGAGCAGCAGGTAGGCTTCTGGGTCCACCGAGTCGGAAACCAAGGGACCACATGACTGAGAGGTTGAGGAGCAGAGAGAGACTCGGCAGATGGCTGAGGGGCTGCTGAGGACCAATGACTGTATCCTGACTGTGTGCTGATCCTGACTTGTGCTCATTTTCCTAATAAGCCCCCATCCTTAGGGGTTTTAGCCGTTAGTGTGGTGTGGTCATTGCAATACTTACCAAATGTTCAGAAAAGTAGAGTGTTATAGGAGAAACAGTGTGGGGCAGATATGGGTCAAGAAGGATATAGGGTAGAGGCATGTCTCTGCCTCATGGCAATAGGCTTTGGGTTAGTGAGGAATTGGATTCTCCTTCCTTACAAAGCCAGAGGAGGTCACTGAGCTGTTTTCTCACTACCTAGCACAACAGAGACTAATGTATAAAATCTGAACAGACCAACACAAAATGAAGAAAATTATCACATCATTGAAAAAGTCCCACCAAAAAAGAAAAAAAAGTTAGTGCCTCAATAGTTTCACTGGTGAAGTATAGCAAACATTCAGAGAGCTGACACTACCAAGCATACTCAGACAATTCCAGAGTATGGGAAAGAATAAGGAAGGCCTGATTCATGTTATGAAATGAGCATAGCTCTGAACAGAAACCCAATTCAGGCAAAGTCAGCACCAGATTAGAAAAATGCTGACCAATATCCCTCATGAGCATAAATGCAAAGATTTTCAACAGCATTCTTCTATATGTATGGAATGTTGGGCATCCCTTGCAGAAGAGCCACAAGGAAGAGATGAGCCAGTCAGGGTGCAGCATAGCGCAGACAAAACACACAACTTTCCTCTAGTTCTTTAGTGCTTCCCTTCCCCCCATTGTCATCACAAATCCAGCTAGATCAGAGCATGTACACTAGTTAGACAAGACCTTGGAACACAGGAAATCCAGGACAGACAAACCCCGCAGGATGAATAAAGGGAGTAGCAAAACCAGGAGGGTAAGAGGAAGGTTGGGGAGAAGTGGGTGAAGGGAGACAATGGTTGGTGTAAGGTACGAAAATTTTAAAAAAATTTTTAAAGTGAGCTGATACCAAGGGCTCAAGTAGAAAGAAAATGTTTTGAAAATGATGATGGCAACATATGTACAAATGTGCTTGATATAATGGATGCATATGTGGATTGTGATAAGAGCTGTAAGAGCCGCCTATAAATTATTTAATTAAAAAGACCCAAAACTTTTCATTCTTTTCACTCACCAATCATTATTTATCTATACTTTTCTCAATCCCTCCATCCAACTATTTCTCCATCAACTAACCAGGCTTTTGTTAGGGTGTGAGAAATTAGTTTACACACATGGAACGGATATTTATAAAAGGTATTAAAATGCAAATGAGTGTCCCAATCCACATTGTTCCCAGTTTTTAATTTCCCTTCCTATGGATGACCACTCTTATCAGTTTTCTATATGTGTAAAAACCTTCCAGACAGGTGTGCATGCATGTATAATTAAAGTAATGTAATGTATGCAAATGATAAGTCTGATATTTACACTTCTTTACTTTTTTTTAAATGTGTATAAGAAAGAACTTTTTATACAAGAGCAATTGAATAGTGAGGAAATATCCCAGTCCAGTCCAGATCAAGTCTATATGTCTGATATTAGCCCATATGTTCCATACTAATTTAACGTTCTCTTCAGACTCATAAAGCACATGTGGGAAGATCACAGGCCAGTGGGTGGGAAGTCTTGTGGATACAATGGTGTTATAAGCATCTCAGTGCTGGCAGGTATCTCCAGGTGGTTTCTCCAGCCCAGGGCACTAGCGTAGTTCCACGTGTCCTGTCAGCAGGGCATCTCCCAGGGAGTGAGTGAAGAGAGAAACATCTCTCAGCTCCAAGTAGGAAATGCAGGAGTTAACAGAATTCTCAGGAGAAGGTTATGCCCACATAGAGGTCTCATTGGTTATATGTTAATTGACAGGCCAGACCCCACCCCATTCATTCATAATCCTCTCAAATTGACACCAGATTATGTAACTACTACATATGGCATGGCTTGCTCTGGCTTAAACTTTGGTTATGGACTCAGCAGCTCAAAATTTCACCCAGAATGAAAATTCTTCACATCAGGTAACATGATTGTCTTCGCAGTGCTTCTGAGGCTTGGTAGGGATGGGAAATTTGGAAAGTGGATATCTCCTGGAAGGCTATGATTTCAACAGTCAGGTCCATACACACCACGGGCAGGAAGCTGGGAGCCCGAGAGCTTCAGAGGGAGCCGGCAGGAGGAAGCTTTATCTTGCTTTCTTTTTTGTAACTTAAACATATATATTTTTTGGCATCCCTGCCCTGGTGGGAGTAGGAAGCCCAGCATTGCTTCTGGAGAGCTGCTGCTGCCAACCCTGTGGGTTGCAGTTGCACACACAACCACTACACCACCAGGGCTCAGCCCTTTAAACATATTAATTATTGTTTCACATGGATGCATATAAATTCACTCCAGGTTTTTTAAAAAATAATTTTATTGGGCACTCCAGGTTTTGAAATTAAAAATTTAAATTGTGAGATAACTAAATTCACTTACAGTTTTATTATAAGAAATAATACAAAAAAAGAAATAATACAGAAGGGCTTCATGTGTTCTTTAACTGGTTTCCTTCACTGGTAATGTTTTACAAAATACAATAGCACACCAAGGATATTGATATTGGTGTAGTCGTGATGCAGAAGAATTCTCTCAACACAGAATGCTTGGTGGGCCTTTTATAATGACAAAATCCTTGGCCCTTTGGAAGTCACTAGTTGATTTTCCATCTCTAGAAATGTATCATTTTAAGAATGTTACATATTGAATCATATAATATGGCATCTTTTAGACTTGTATTCCTTCATTCAGGAAAACATCCTGTATATTCTCTATTTTATTTCACCATTTACATGTTGAAGTTTATCTGCTTTGTTGCCAGTATGGGGCTATTGAAAAATAACCAAAAACTTGCCATGCACATTTGAGTATACAAGTATATTTTTATGTGGATGTATAGTTTCATTTTCTTTCAAGAAAAATGCCTAATGGAGTTATTAGGTTTTATGATGATGTTGTGTTTAATGTCTGAAGAAACTGTTTCATTTTCTTCCAGATCTGCTGTAGCATTTTTTTATGCCCACCAGCAAAGGAAGTGGTATTCAGTTCTCCCACTTCCTTACCAACATTTGCTATTGTCACTAATTTTAGTTTTTGCTTTTAATTATTTATTTGGGAAGTGTCATTTAACTGTAGTGTAATTTGTCATTTCACCAGTGGCGAATGGTGCTGTGTGGACTTTTTAAGTTGAAAGTTGAACTTCTGTGGTGGTTATAGAACAATTCAGGTCATCTTTTTTATCATGATAGATTTTTGATAGATTATTAATGTCAAAGAATCGGCCTGTTCTTCCTAGTTTTCAAATATGAATATAAAGTTGTTCAAAGTTTCCCATTCTTCTTCATTATTATTTGTTAGATCTGTCATGAAACCTCAGGTCTCATTCCAATATTGATCATTTGGGGAGTGGTGGGCGGAGATAAGCATTCTGTCCATGCAGGCATCTTACACTCTGTGGCCTGCTGCATGGTCAGCGGTGCTCCTCTGTTAGAAACAGTGACTGCTTGACATCTCCACTAGATGCAGGGGCCATGGAAAACCACTGTGGCCCAGGCGAGTGACACCAGGTCTTCTGAGAATTCAAGCTGCTGCAGAGCAGGAGGAGTCACTGAAAAATCCAGCTGGCTGGTGTGTTTTCCCAAGGACTGCCGCTCTGTGCCTCAAACAGGGAGCCCATTAGCTGTCATGTGTCCACTTGCTCCCTTCATGTAGGCATTAGAAGCAGCTATGCAAGAGGCAGCGGCCTGGGAAATCTGGGATCTGGCCATGGGTTTGATAGTGTGCTCTGCACATCCACAGCCCCTGCCTCCCGTACTTGCACCTGTCTGTATCTGCTACAGGGCAGAAAGCCGAGGCAGTTACCCAGTTCCCAGAATCGGTCAGACACTGGGCAGCGTGCAGGAGAAGCTGGTAATGTGAGCTCCTGGCCTTGGAACCAGAACCTACTCACTGGTCAACGATTAAAACAATTATATGTTCTCTTCACTTATTGACTATCTTGTTATCTATCCATCACTTCAGATTTGGGACAATTACAAATATTCTTGTTGTTGTTAAAAACCATCAAGTCAGCTCCAACTCACAGCGACGCTACATAAAACTGTATAAAACTACAATAGACTGCTGCCCGGTGGTGCTCCATCTGCCTGGGTCCATCGTTGAGCCCCAGTGTCAATCCATAGCCGTGAGGGTTTTTCTCTTTTTGCTGACCTGTTACTTTACCAAGCATCGCGACCTTTTCCAGAGACCTGTCTCTTGATAACATGTCCAAATGGTTTAAGGAAGTTTTTTTTTTTTTTGTTGCTATATTTCTTCTAAGACAGATTATTTGTTCTGGTAGGGAACGGTATATTTCATATTCCATTAACCATAACTCAAAACTCAAATAACTCATAGCATAAATAACTAACACCAGAACTCAAAAGCATTCTCTTTTGACCTTCTTTATTTCTTGTCCAGTTTTTGAACGCATACGAGGTCATTGAAAAGACCACGGTTTAGGTCAGGTGCACCTTAGTCATCAAATTGACATCTTTGCTTTTTAACAGTGTAAAGAGATAATTTGCAGAACATTACCCCAAGCAATACGTTGTTTGGTATTTTGACGGTTACTTTTATGATTCTTGATTATGTATCTAAATGAAAAAAAAAAACTACTTTCCAACTATTTTGCACACTAACAACATACATCTGGTAGGAACACATCTGAGGTGGAAGATAAAAGGAATGGTGATTGTAATTGTAAACATACTGGGTCAACTTGACTAGGCCATTATTCTTAGTGGTTTGATATTTATGTAATGGTACAATTTGGAAGTGATAGACTGTCAGAGAACAAAATTGACATTCTTTTAGGAGTAGAAGTGACTTTTTTTTCAAGAGAACGCATTGACTTAAAAAATAATTTTATTGGGGGCTCTTACAGCTATTATAACATTGAATACATCATCTGTATCAAGCACATTTGCACACATGTTGCCACATTCATTTCCAAACATTTTCCACTTGAGCCCTTGTTATAAGCTCCTCTCCCCCCCCCTTTTTTGTAATGAATCATTTTATTGGGTACTCAGAGACCTCCCCTCATGATCCATACATACATCAATTGTATGCAGGCCTCATTTGCACACTTGTTGCCATCATCACTCCCAAAACATCCACCCTCCACCCAGGTCCCCTGTTCCAGCTCCCCATATGTCCCTCACCCCCCATGAACTTTTAATAATTTACAAATTGTTATTGCTTTTTCACATCGTACACTGTCCAATGTGTCGCTTCACTCATTTCCCTGTTGGCCATGCCCCAGAGAGGAGGTTATATGTACATGCCTGAAATTGGTTCCTCTTTTCTACTCCACCATTCCTTCATCCTCCCAGTATCACCACTCCCATCAGTAGTCCTGAGGGAACATCTATCCTAAATTCTCCATGTTCTCGACTCCAGTGTACATCCCCTGCTGGACTTATCTGGTAGAACTGGGAACATGATAGTGGGTGGGAGGGAGCATTTGAGAACCAGAGAAAAGATGCATATTTCGTTGTTACTACACTGTACTTTAAATGGCTCATCACTTCCTGGTAACCCCTCTGTAAGAGGATGTTGCTTCATCTATTGATGGGCTTTAGGTCGCCAATCTGTACTCTGCCCTATTTATAATGATATAATTTTAGTTCTTTGATGCCTGACACCAGATCCCTTTAACACCTCGTGGTCACACAGGCTGGTGTGCTTCTTCCATGTGGGCTTTGTTGCTTCTGAGCTGGATGTCCGCTTGTTTACTCAAGCCTTTAAGAAAGCAGTGACTATTTTTTTTTTTTTTTTTTTTTTAGGCATCACTGATCTCCGGTGGTGGGAGTAGGAGTCCCAGCCCCACTGCTGGAATTGAACCTCTGTCCCAGTGGGCCGCAGTCCCGCGCACAACCACTACGTCTCTGGAGCTTAGCCCAGCAGTGACTTTTTATTGCAGAAAAAAAACCAACTACAATTGGGAGTACAAAGTGAAAGAATGAAATTATCCAACATACAGGGAATGGAGACTTTCCATGCATAAGAATTTAGGGAAACCAATAGAAAAAAAACAAACAGAAACCAAATGAAAGCAAGACAGTACCTTCTTGATGTTAAGTGACTCATAGTGACTTTAAATG
>PVJH01041326.1:0-15028 GCA_004026705.1 Nesogale talazaci
GGGGGGGGGGGGGGGGGGGGGGGGGGGGGGCGGCGTTGATTCAGGATAAGAGACTGATTATTCTAGTCCAATAAGTTCATTGGGAAGTGCTGATTCTTGGAGTACAGACTCCTCAGGGAATCAAACATGCAGCCAAACCTAGCCCAGGTTCCCAAGTCTCCAACCTTGTCCAGAGATGACCAGAAAGAGACAGTGGGGCAGGACCACCTCCTGCCCTGCCCCCTCACTCTGCCCCTTGTCATTTAAAATCTAACACAACTGAATTGCTTATTGATCTCTTAGGCTCTTAGACAATTTTAGGTTGTATAAATAGATGCACCTAGATCTTGTGCAAGCTACAAAACTGACTTCCTTTTTTATCCTCTAAGCATCGAAACTAAGTTTAAGGGAAGAAGGAACAGCTTTAGAAACAAACATACCAGCGCAAGAGAGAATACTTTAGGCTCAAACAGAATCTTCGCTCCCTCACCCCCAATTTCCCTTCCAGAAACCAGTTTCCCTCCTTAACTTCCCTATTCCTCCCCACAGTACAATAGCATTTTCAGAGCTGCCCAAGCTTCAACAACTGTGAGGTTCTTAAAATTTTGACTTTTTCCTTGCACTCATCCCCCATGCTAATTATCAGCAAGACTTACTGGTTTGCCCTACCTGTGTAGAAATAATAATAATAATAATAATAATAATAAAACCTCACCAACATTTATACATAAAGTTTATTCTGAGCAGTTATTTTATATTTTGATTCTGGGAAGTGTACATGGCTTAAAGAAGCTAGGTATGGGGGCTGAGCCCCAGTGGCGTAGTGGTTGTGCACGGGACTGTGGCCCACTGGGACGGAGGTTCAATTCCAGCAGTGAGGCTGGGCCTCCTACTCCCATCACCGAGAGCAGTGATGCCCCCCAAAAAAAGAAGAAGCTAGGTATGATGAGGTTTATGCAGGGAAGACCAAAAATAAACTCACTGCCATCGAGTTGATTCTGACCCCAAACAGGCCTGAAGGATCAACTCAGTTGTGTTAGATTTCAAATGACAAGGTAGAACTGCCCCTGTGTGTTTCTGAGACTAACGCTTTACAGGAGTAGAAACCCTCATCTTTCTCCAGTATACAGGGAAGAAGAGGGAGAAGTGTGCTCAGAGGTAAAAGACTAATCACAGGCTATTCTTTTTTTTTTTCAATCATTTTATTGGGGGCTCATACAATGCTTATCACAATCTATCCATCCATCCATACATACATACATTGTGTCAAGCACCTGCTGCCGTCATCATTCTCAAAAAATTTGCTTTCTACTGGAGCCCTTGACATCAGCTCATCTTTTCTCCTCCTTCCCCCCTCCCTCATGAATGTTTGATAATTTATTAATTATTATTATTTTGTCATATCTTTTTTTAAACTTTGTGTGTGTGTGTGTGTGTGTGTGTGGCATCACTGCCCTGGTGGGAGTAGGAAGCCCAGCCTTGCTCCTGGAGAGCTGCTGCTGGATTTGAACTGTGAACCCTGTGCGTTACAGTTCTGCATACAACCACTAGGCCACCAGGGCTCAGCTATTTTGTCATATGTTACACTGCCCGAAGTCTCCCTCCCTCCACTCCTCTGCTGTCTGTTCTCCAGATAGGAGGTTATATGTAGACTCCCCCTTTCTGCCCCACCCTCCCTCTACCCTTCCAGTTTCTCCACTCTCACTACTGGTCCTGAGAGGTTCATCTCTCCTGGATTCATTGTGTCTCCAATTCTGAGCCAGTGTACCTCTTACCGTCTAGGCGAATTTGTAAGATTGAATTGGGATCATGATAGTTGGAGGGGAGGAAGCCTTTAAGAACTAGAAGAAAGTTGTATGTTTCATCGTTGCTACACTACACCCTGACTGACTCCTCTCATTAGCTCTTCTTAATGTGATCGACTCGACCCTGCCTTCCCAGATTCCTTAATGAGACCAAATGTTAGCGGGTTACTGCTCATAATTTGATCCTCTACCCAAAAGGTGGTTTTTGTTTTCGATTTACATTAGCTGGTAATGGTTGGACAACTTTCCCAGCAAGCTGTTTGGGGTAGGCATGTGCGTTCTGGGTCAAGATTTTTCAATAGTTCATATTTGGAATTTTAAAGTGACCAGATTTTAAGCGCCGGAACACCAATTGACCAGGGGAAGGGAGGGGGCAGTGTTCTTGATTAAAAATTTGGTCTGTATGGAGCAACAAAAATGTTCATAAAATGCAAAAATAGTATTGTAATATATTTATTTTAATTTTAAAATGCCGCAGGACGTTGTTAAATTGTTAAAAAGCGGGATGTCTGGTCACCTTATTTTTGGTTCATGAATAAGAAAGACGTTTAAATCAAAGTACAATGCTTGTTACTAACTTTCCTATTCAACTCACCTGATTGCTTTTTGATACCCCCTTGCATCTTTGTGTACTTGCCCACCAGCAGCTTCCCCCTTTCAGGTCCTTACCAGAGTGCCAGCTCCACCTCCAAACCTCACTCCCCGCCGGGCCAGTCGGTCTTATACCTTCAGGTGAAGTCCTAAGCGGCTCTCATCTGAGCATTTCCTGATCTCCACTTCTGCTCATCTGGCCGAGATATCTCTGATCCCTTGTTTACTTCCACCCTTAGCCCAGAGAGCCAACCGATGTTCCTGTGGTTGGATTCCTGACCGTGTGCACATGCTGTTCCCCCATTGCCACACCTGGTCAAGGAGCTAGGTCTCCTCCCTGGCTCCCTCCCAAGGCAGCTTGGATGGCCCTCACTTGCTCACTAGCACTCTGTCGACTTACTCTGTCTCCCACCCAGCCATCCGAGGAGGCATTCATATGTGGGCAGAAAGCTCTTGAAGTAGTCCCTTGAAGCAGCCTGTCTTCCTTTTCTTCCCCAACACTGGTTCCTCTTTCACAAGCTTCTCAGTCTAATTTTTCCTTAATACCCGTCCCCTCCCCCAAACCCAAACAGAGCCTGCACTCCAGGGAACACCTCTCCTTGAATCTCACGTTCTGGACACTCCTTGCTTCCAGGACACCTTGTACATCTTGCTCCAAGCCACGCAGTCCTCTTTGTTCTTGCTCCTTCTTCCTTTCCGCACAAAGTTTCCAGGTGATTCTAACGTCTCAGAAGTATTTGAAAGTTCTTCTCAAGTGCTACTACCGCTTCCAGAAAGCCTTCTTAGTCAGCAAGACCTCTTTCTCCTCCTTTCCTGCTTTCCTCTGACATTCCCTTTTAATGGTGCTGTGGGACACCTGTTGAGGTTCAAAACCTCAAGGTCAGAGGATCAAGGTTGAGACTTGTTTCCCTATAGATTTCCAGTCTGGGGAAGTGAGAGGTAGCGTTCTGTTCTGTCCTTACAGGAAACTGACGTGATGGTGGTGGGTTGGGTATTTGGTTCATGGCATTTACTATCTCGAGTTATTTGTAGCTGATCCTATGTCTTGGATTGTTATTTCATTTATCTCAAGGATCTATTTTTGTTACACTACAGTTTAATGGCAAAGACCACTTCTTACACATCTTTATCATTTTCTTTTCTTTCTTCAATAATTTTATTGGGGACTCTTACAGCTTTTATAACATTCAATACATCATTTGTATCAAGCACACCCGTACACATCGTGCCATCTTCATTTCCGAATTTTCTACTTGAACCTCTGGACACCTCTTTTTTTCTTCTTCCTTTTGCTCTTACATGTCAAACACTGATAATTAGCAGGTCCCTACCCAGAGCCATTGAACTCATATTGCCTCAGAGTCACCCTGCAGGGCAGAGGAGAGCTGCTCCTGAGATTTTCTGAGGCTGTAAATGTTTCAGGAGCAGACAGCCAGCTTCCTCTTTTTCTGTTGAAGCAGCTGGTGGGTTTGAACGGACAACCTTGAAGTAAGTAGGCCAACTTAACCCACTTAATCCAACACAGATCCTTCACAGGCCCTCAAAATACACGAAATGAATCAGGAAGGGATGATAAAATCCAGGCACATCAGAAAGTATGGGACATTTGATCTTCAGCATGTTACCAAAAGTTGGGAGGGAAGGAAGAAGCCGGGGCCCTGCTTCCATGAGGTTTACTCTCTAAAGAAGGGAGTGATCCATAATAGTAGTGAGGTGATTCATTTTAAAAAAACAGCTATAATGATAACTAAGTAATCTGGGAAACTGAAATAAAGAGAGTTGCTGAGATGGCTGAGAACGCAACCATTTTAAACCTCCTGGAATTTAGATTTCTGAGTTCATGTAGGTTGCCCCTACAGATCCTTTTGCCTGTTGAAACACTCTGGTTCCTAAAGGCCATTGTTTCTAAGTCAGACAAAGGTCTAGGTAAACTAATAGGACCGATTTGCCTTGCGTGCTGTACTCTTGGAGGAATTCAGTCCATTCCAGAAACTTGAGTCCAAAGATCAGGCTGGAAACTGTTTAGGGTAAATCAGTAATGATTTTCATTCTTCTTTAAGACAAGGCTATATGAAAATCCTTACTGGCTACAAATTGTGTGATCAATTCTGTTCCTATCCTTTTTACCTTGGCAATGCTGATAAAGTTTGGTGTTCTAAGAGTATTTGGAAGCTCTCTCATCTTCTGAAACATTTTTAGCCCTCTGGTGAGGATGCTATACGCTGATTTTCTACTGTGCTGTGTCGGACTTCATTTCTGGTTCTTGTTTATTTTGTCTGTTTTTTTTTGTTTTGTTTTGTTTTTTTTTGGCATCACTGCCCTGGTGGTGGGAGTAGGAGGCCCAGCCTTTGCTCCTGTGATCGGGAATTGAACCTCCATCCCAGTGGGCCGCAGTCCTGCGCACAACCACTACCCCACCGGGGCTCAGCTATTTTGTCTGTTTTTTGTTGTTGTGTATGGTGAAAAAAAAATGCTTATAAAACATTCATCATCTTAACAATTTCTACATGTACAATTCAAATGGCAGGGATGGCATTCTTCAAGCTGTGTGCCCACTCTTGTTAATCCTTTCCTTTTCCAAATCCTGCCACCACCAGAACTTTATGTCCTTAAGCCCTTCCTCCACCTCTGGTAACAAATATGGTAAAACAAACCACATTTGCTTATTGTCCTTTTGAAGTTAATTTTGATCACCATGATTTCAACAGATTCATACAGGCGTCCTCAAACTATGACCCACAGGCCACATGCAGCCTGCTGAGGACATTTTTCTGGCCTGATGGGTGTTTTTGCCCAGTCCAACCCCCCCAACCAACCCTGTCCTGCTTAGCAGCTAACTCATCCCAGGCCCACAGTGAATTTGTTCACAGTTTTGTTTTGTTTTGTTTTTTTAAACTAGATCCTGGCCCTCCAGCAGTCTGAGGGGCAGTGAACTAGCCTCCTGTTTAAAAAGTCTGAGGACTCCTGATCGTGGTGTGTCTCAAGTTTGCATGCGCACCATGGGGTTTTTGATGGCTGATTTTCAGAAATTGATTGCCAGACTTTTGTCCCAAGGTATCTCTGAGTGGGACCCTGTAACCTTTGAGTTAGACAACTAATGCATTACATTTGGAACTTCCAGGTATTTGAGATCTGGAATGGAGGCTCTGAATGTGAGCTAAAAGTCCCGTGTCTCTGCCACCCCTCCACCCCCCACCCCCCGAGTTGTTGCTGATTCTGAAGTCTTTTTTTTTTTTTTTTTTTAAGGCATCACTGCCCTGGTGGTGGGTAGGAGGCCCAGCCTTTGCTCCTGGGAGCCGGAATTGAACCTCCATCCCAGTGGGCCGCAGTCCCGCGCACAACCACTACGCCACCAGGGCTCAGTCCAATTCTGAAGGTCTTAAAGAGCCGCTTGGAGAATCACTGGGCTCTCTCCTTTTATAACTCAATCACAGCCATTAGTGTACACTTTCTGTTGTTTGTTTTCGCTTTTTCAGGTGTCATATCTTCCTTTCAAGTAGACTGCATCTCCAACAGGTCATTGTTTTTCTAACCTCTTCAAATCCCAGCACAGTGTTATCCAGGAAGTATAACGCAATACATCTTTGTAAGTTGGAGCAGAAAAACACATTGGCCCCTTAATGGTGCAAATAAAGACAAAGGAAATATTTGCATCCTTTTAAGTCTTGGCCAAATTAAAGAAACTAAATAGTAACAGTATTCAAATTAGTGCCTTCCAAGTAAACCAGTTCTGCTCAATAGGAATGAGTTAGTCTCTAATTAAAATAATCCTTTGTGAGACCTACACCTCATGACTCAGTCCATTCATTCCTTCATTCATCCCAAACCCTGGAACAATCTGAATCAGTTTAAACATGATTGAGTAGCAATAGCCAGGATTTATCATATTTGCCACAGGGGTGGGGGTGGGGGAGATCAGTTTGGCTGGGAACAAATGATAGTACAGGGCCTACAGGTGGGTAATTGGCTCTAATTACTTGAAAGTAAATTTGAATTCAGAATGGGCAGGCAGACTGTAGAAATACCTACTGTATAGCTGAGTGCTTGGTCCTGTGAGGGGCAGTAGGGTGGGGGAGATGGGAGCAGGGGGAAGAGAAGACATTGTTGGAAGTCACCCTGCAGCTGGTGCTATTCCCCAGTTTGCCTCCATCCCAAACGGAATGACAGTAGGTTAAAGGAACTGCTGAAGCAGGGACAATGAGGGAAGAAAGTGCCAGTTCACAGCCTAGTAACCTAGGAGTTTTGGGGGTTTTTTTGCCTCTCTACAACACAGGGGCTCACCTTGAGTTGGAATCAACTGGAGGGCAACCGGTTTGACTTCTTGTTTGGGGCTATTTGTGTGTAAGGAATGGGTGTTATGAAAGTAGACTTTGTTCAGAGGACATTCATTGATTTGTTAATGAGAAAGTACTTCCTGAGGTCCTGTTCTGTCTGCCCAGATGTTAGAATAAAGGCTCTGACCGCATGGGGCTTATCTAGTCTCCAATGTCTTTCTAAGCTCCGGTGACCAAATATGTCAACTTGCCAATTTGTCCTTGTCTGATTACCTATAAACCAAAATGTAGGTTCTTCTCTGGCCTAGACCCAACAGTCCCTGGTCATGTTTATGAATGTGAGCGTGCAGATCCATAAATTAAAAAATTGTCTGCTTGATTCTATAGTGCCATGCTATTGAATAGAGAAGCCACTAATGCTCAACACATGTCTACTGAGTTCCTGCAATGTAGGTTTTGAAAGAAGAGTTAAACAGAAACACCTCGAGAGAGGTGTCCTCTTCAGCACCCAATCTCTTAAAGACTTGTTTTTCTGATGTGTCTGTGAATAGAGGAGGTATAGATGGAGGTTGGGGCAGGGCAGAGGGTGGGGATTAAACATGGTTTTTTTTTTTTTCTTTTTTTAAACATGTTTTTTCTTATCAGTTTCAAAGTAGAAAGAAGAAATAAGGCGAAATGGAAAGGACATGATCCTTCTAAGTCATTGAGAAATCAGAGGGTAGAGAAGGCATGTGATGAATCTAAGAGCCTGTTGGACTAGTCCTTAGCCTAAAGGCATTGACAGAATGTGGCAAAGAACCAGCTTTGCTCACTTGATGACAGGGCCTAACAACAGCTGGTCATAGCACACATTTTTACTGAATTAGGGTATACACTATTAGGTTTTGATAAAGGCAGTCATTATTATTATTAAGGACAATATACAGTGCCTGTGGAATAGTAGGCAAGATGAAGTTATTGCCAAAGTTTATATTAAAGTCCTTTCCCGGAAGAATGCATATCTGGCATTCTGCTGAGAACTTGGGGAAAAACAAACTGAGCTTCATAAGCAAAATTCTGGGACGGATTTGTCTCACACTATATCTCTAATCATACCTGTGTCTCTCTAGTGTTTTACCTTTCAATTAGTTTTTATAGATTTCTTCACCAAAATCTCCACTAGAACCTGTGATTATTTCTCCATTTTATTGATAAGAAAATGGATATTAAGTATGTTTTCAATACATAATACCTTTCAGAAAAGAGTAAGTGGCAAAAATTGACATCATATGTAAACAGAACCCACCTAAATAATCTCTGGCATCCATTGCCTTCCTCCTTCGGTTCGCCTTGAATTCTAACTCCTCCAAACCCTTTTAACCCAAATGGCTCTCTTCCTTCAACTCTCACTGCCAACCAGTCAGCTTTGACTTGTAACCAACCTATGGAACAGAACAGAGCAGACTCTGGATTTCTGAGGCTATTGACACCTGACGGGAGTAGAAAGCCAAGTAGAACTTCACCTGTACTCTGTGTCCTGTCCATACCACCATCTTAACACAATGTCTAGAGAGAGAGTGTGTACCTATAAGTCAACATGCTCCTCACATGTTCCTCTGGGTAAACTTGAACTTCAACCTTGGCAGCAACTAATATACTGTTTGTTTCCACCACCTCAGAACTGCACACGATGCTTACCTACCCTCCTACCTAGGATCTATATAAACTTCCTGCTTTCATTCCCTTAGACCTTGCCAGAAAGCAATTTGCTAGTCTCCATTACTTAATCCATGCTACTCCATTTATGATCGATAATGGTGAAATACTGTGCTTAGAGGACTTTCATTAAAAAAAATATATAGTTTTCTAGATCTTGAAGTATCTTGCTTATCCTAAAAGGAGAGTTTGCTTTGCTTTCAAAAATGGCTTTCTAATGGTAGAACTCTAATGCCGCCGCCTGAGTCAATTAACTACCTAAAAGAACAGAAAATGATCCATCATCAAAAACCAAATTAAAAAAAAAAAACCACAGCCATTCATAATGACTCCCTAAGAAGTCAGAATTTTTGAAACTTGAAGCCTTTTTGGGAGCAGACAGCCTCATCTTTCTCCAGTGGAGTTGCTGGTGGATTCAAACTGCTGACCTGGTAGTTTGTCACCTCATGCATAACCTATTACACCACCCAGTTTCCATAGTTTGAGGAAGGAGATATTTTATTAAGTTCCTCTCTTCATTTATGTAGTTATCCGGACTATGGATACATAACACCAAGAGATAAAGTGAACACTTGGTACTTAGTTAGTTGACTTCCCTCTTGATCCACCCTGAATTTTCTTCTAGGCTCAAGTATTTCTTGCTTGATCACAAGACAAACATTTCTTCTATGGTCTTAAAAATATTTATGGTGATCTTTTCTTTCTTATTGATTACTTGTATACTTGTATTTTTATCTTTATAATGATGGGCTGAACCCTGGTGGCGCAGTGGTTGTGCACGGGACTGCGGCCCACTGGGATGGAGGTTCAATTCCAGCAGTGGGGCTGGGCCTCCTACTCCCACCACCAGAGAGCAGTGATGCCCCCCCCCCAAAAAAAAAGATGATGATGATGTTATCCTTGGCATTATATTTTGTTTTTGTGTTTTATGATTTCTGTTGGGTCTCCCAGTTTGTGAAGCACAGAAGGAGTAGTGCGCAATGATAATAGCTGATGTAATGGTTTATCTGAGATGTGAGGTGGTGGTGGGGAGATAGGGAGGGTAAGGGGATATGGAGGACAAACAGTACAGGAGGGGGATGAAGATCTGATTGTGATTATACAACTCATTTTAAAAGTGACTTAACTATGGAAGTGTATGATATGTGAAAACTATAAGAATAAAGCCATGAGGACAAAAAAAAGCCAAACTTGAACAATGGTTTTTACTATAAACAAAAGAGAAGAAGTTGTTGCAGAGGGGGTATTAAGTTTATGTCAATAGTGGTAGAATAATTTGGAAAAGGATATCAATAACGGCTGTATAATGAGAGTATAATCAATTACACTGATTAATAACTATGATCAATTAAACAAATAGAAGTTTTGGAACTGGAGCATGTTCTGCTGTGTATATTTTTGCCACTACTGAAAAAAAATTACATGAGGCTCAAGCAGAAAATATTTGGAAATGAAGATGGCAACATGTGTACAAATATGCTTGATATAAATGATGTATGGAATGTTATAAGAGCTGTAAGAGCCCCCAATAAAATTATTGAAAAAAATCAATAACAATATCTGTAAGGAAGAAGAAAATGTTCTATCATCAAATATAATAATTCTTGATATGATTGAGTTAGTGAATTATATGATGGCATGTAGATGAAGTTCTAATAATTTTTTTTCTTTTTTAAAAGAGAAAGAGTCACAAGTAGCCAATTCATGCTTTTAATTCTTGAGAGGTGCTTCTGGTAGTATGCTTAACACACTTGACTGTCAACAGCAAGGTTGGGAGTTTGAATCTACCCAGTAGCTCCTTGGAAGAAAGGCACGGTGTTTGACTTCTGAAAGTATAATGATTGGAACCTCTGTGCAACACAGCTTGGTTCGGACACAAACAGGGCTACTGTGAGGCAGAACAGATGGGATGAGAACTAGTACTGGTCAACCTTAGTGGAAAATGCAGGAATGCAGACTGTAGAGGAGCAAGGCAAGAGTCCCAAGAGGCAGGTCATCCAACAAGGAAGTACTCTTCCCTGGCCCCAGCAGAGAGAGTAAGTTCTAAGACAACTGACTCATTGTGACCCTACAGGACCACCCCGTCGATGGTCACTCTTTATGGGAATAGAAAGTCAGCCAAGTCTTTCTGCTGCAGAGTGGCTAGTGGGTTCAACTGCTTGCCTCATGGTGAACAGCCCAGTAGGTAACCACTGCAGTCACGGAGAGTTACACATCTTTGGAGTCAGAGCCTGAGCTGAACTGCCAGGGCTGGTCGACCCCTCCTTGTGATATGAGAGTCTTCCTTCATGTCCATTTAGGAAGCTCTGGGTTTTACTAGCTTTTGTTCGCTGCCGTTGCTTGACACCTCCATGTAGCCTTAGATTTAAAGTGGTGACAGGTCACTTTTGCTTTGTTGAATTCTCTCCACAGAATACAGACATGGGATGACCTCTTTAAGTCCTTTTAATTATCATTATATCTCTTCAGTAGTACCTGTTTAGCCAGGAGCTATGGCATTATTGTATGTGAGAATTCTTTCAGCCTTCCAGTCTAAGTGAATGTAGTTGCCTTTTCTTCTTCTTCTTTTTTGTGAATTAAAGAGCAAATTTTATTAAAGAGAAAAACAAAGGACAAAGAACAAAGGCCTGCGCAGGTTGAGAGAGACCAAGTCTTATGCAGGGACGATCCCCAGAGAGAGATGAGGCCTGTAGTTGCCTTTTCCAACAAATAATTTAATAAGTACTTTTACAATCCACTATAGACAAATAGAACTTCGTATATTTTTGTATAGATTACTTTGAGAGGAGATAATTTCTTTTTTGTGGGGTACGAGATGGTACTGCTAAAAACCTAGAATATTTTTTCAGCCATGTATTTAAATTTTTAAAAAAAGTTTTACATGGGCTGAGCCCCAGTGGCGTAGTGGTTGTGCACGGGACTGTGGCCCACTGGGACGGAGGTTCAATTCCAGCAGTGGGGCTGGGCCTCCTACTCCCACCACTGGAGAGCAGTGATGCCCCCCCCCAAAAAAAAGTTTTACATAACAACCTTATCTCTCTCTTTCTTTTTTTTTGGGGTGGGGGGGCATCACTGCCCTCTGGTAGGAGTGGGAGGCCCAGCCTTGCTCCTGGAGAGCTGCTGCTGGATTTCAACCGCTAAGCCAGGGGGCCACAATCCCGCACTCAACCATTATGCCACCGAGGCTCAGCCCATCACTTTCAAAGTACTCTCCATTGCACTTCACACATTTGTCAAATCTATGATTCCATTCTTGAAAACATTTCTCGAATTCACCTGTTTGGATGACTGACAGCACCGTCTTTCTAATCATTAGGCAAGGATGGCTTGGAGAATGAATTGCTTTCACCTTTCTCTGCCCACCTAGGGGGGGGACAGCTCTCTCTTAGGGGCTTGCCTGGGTGTGTCCTTGATGGAGGTCACTGTACTAGGGAAGGGTACAGGGGGTCGCCTGGTCATGAATCTTGTCCTATGGGTTTAGCCCTGACTGCCTTGGTCCCAAGGTCCTGAAAGAATCTTATAAGGCCTTCCTATCTAAAAAATATACATGTGCCAATCATGGTCCAGTCCCTGCTTCTGTAGTCCCATCTGTTACTATGATGCCTTGATGTGGCTCCAGTCATGCTTTTGTGACTGTTTCCTCACTGCCCTCTCCACCCCCATTCCCTACTGATCTCTTCTCAATTGTAAACCAATAGGCGGCCATTTCAACCTCCTGTTGTTGGTCTTTCGTGGATGTTGTGTCTGTGTCTTTGTTTCTTTTGAGACTTCATAAAGTCTCTTTAAATTATATTCAAATTGGGATCTCTTTTGTACCCTAACACACTAGGCCAGTCTGATGCATATTGCCTGACATGACTGAGTGGAACAACTCCTGTGGGTTTGGAATGCTCTAAATCTTTATGAGAGTAGAAAAGCTCATCTTTCTGCCCAGAGACAGCTGGTGGGTTTGAACTGCTGACACTGTGGTTAGCAGTCCAATTCATAACCTACCATGCCTCCAGGGCTGTTCGCATGGTGGATTACTTAGTCAGAAGAGACCCTGGATAATGGACCTTGGCCAAAGGCGAGGAGCGTGATCTACGGAGGATCTTAATCTGACTCACTTCATCTTGCAAATTCAACTCACTGGGGAAAGAGGTAAAAGAACAGATCTTCATAGTCTATTCCCATTAGGAGAAAAACAAATGAACATCAGGCTTTTAAAAATTCCTGGTCAGTTTCATTTTCATGTGAGTGAAGGTTAAGTTTGCCAGGCAGCAGACAAAGATCATTTGTTAGACAAATATCTCTATACTGATCGTGGGTTTTGGACTTGCTGTTTAAAAAATGTCTGGGAATGTCACGTTATTGAGCTCACATGGAGTCTTTTGTCGTGCTCTCTGTTTGGACATTTCAGAACGGAGAAGTTCTGGCTTGAGAGTAAAATGGAGATCTTTTGAAATGCCACTTGTCAAGCAGTCTCACTTCCTCAATCATTTCCACTCCTCAGTGGCAGCTGACCTATTTAAAACAGCACCCAAGATACAGAGAATGATCCGTGAGCAAATTGGCAATTGGCACCCTACCTGTGTCTACTACTTATTTATTTATTTTTTTTTGGGGGGGGGGGCATCACTGCTTTTTGGCGGTGGGAGTAGGAGGCCCAGCCCCACTGCTGGAATTGAACCTCCGTCCCAGTGGGCTGCAGTCCCGTGCGCAACCACTACGCCACCGGGGCTCAGCCCGTGTCTACTACTTATTATTTATTATTTAATAAATGCTGATCTATTATGTGATAGGAACTTTGGTGCTGGGTATTTTATGAGGGGGTGGGTGGAGAGTAGAAAGAATGCCATTCTCACCATGGGCCTCTGCACCAACCTGCATCCAAACGTGGCCTCCTTCTTCCTGGCTGCTCCTGTCCTATGGATAAGAGAATCCCCGGGGACCCATCTGGGGTCCGAGGTTCTTTGGAAAATATAGATCCTTGTACAAGTAGCCTCTGGTTTCATCCTAGAAAATGACTCGCGTTCTAAAAACACTCAACTAAAAAAAAAAAAAATCAAACTCATTACCATTGAGCTGATTCCAATGCCCAGAAGAGTTGACCTGCTTCTGTGGGTTACTGAGAATGTAGCTCTTTAAGGAAGCAGGGAATCGGGCTGAGCCCCGGTGGCTTAGTGGTTGTGCGTGGGACTGAGGCCCACTGGGACAGAGGTTCAATTCCAGCAGTGGGGCTGGGCCTCCTGCTCCCACCAAGAGAGAGCAGTGATGCACACCCTCTACCCCCCACCCCCCCAAAAAAAAGGAAGCAGGGAATCTCCTCTTGGAGGAGCAGCTAGTGGTTTCAAAGTGCTGATCTTGAGGTTATCAGTCCAATGGGTAACTCACTCCCCGACAAGGGCTTGCCCCAGAAATGCAGCATGTGACTGATGTCTATCTGCTCTATCCACTTATCCATCCAAGTGAATCTGTCTACCCATTCATTCACTAGCTACCTGTTGACTATCTCTACCTCAGCTGAGACTGTGTATATGTACACACACATATACACACATATATGTATATATAGATATATACCCTGAGATATATGCTGTTTCATATGTTATTACTTTTATACTCACAATTTACAACAAAATTAGTAGCAATACTGTACAAAATTAATACGATCTCATATTACCAGGATTGGTATTGTTTTTATGTAGTATTAGAATATTAAATTTGGAAAGGTCTCTAGAACTCATCCAGGTGAGTTCCCTTTTTTACAAGTAAAGAAAGTGAGACCCAGAGTCATACCACGAACAGACATACGCACACCCATTTTCAGTGCAGCACTACAGCAAGTTCATAGTAGTGAGAAGGTGGAAACAACCTAAACGCCTTTCAGTAGGAGACTAAAGAAACTAATATCTACAGACAATGGAATACTGTCTGTGTGAGTCCGGGTAGACTAGAGGGACAAATTCATAGACACGCATATGGATATAAGGGAAAGGTTTATAGACAAGAGGAATGGGACATTGAGAAAACATCCCAATCCAGTCCAGTTCAAAGTCACAAGTCCGATAGTAGCCCATATCCCCGAAACCAGTCTATAAAGTCTCCTTCTGACTCACGAAGTCACAGGCCAGTGGATGCAGAGTCCTGGCACTGCCAGGGGTCTCCCCAGGGGTCATCGCTTCCAGGGCTCAGGGTCCATCAACAGCATCCAGTGGTGATAGAAGCAACTCAGCACTGGCAGGGGTATCCACGTGGCTTCTCCAGCTTCAGAGGTCTGGTTCCATCAGGGTAAGGCCATGTGACTTCTCCTCCGGCTCATCCAGCTCCTTGGACGCTGCCATCTTGTCTTGTCCGTTGTCTCTCTGACTAACTCCCAAGAACTGGGGAGATAGCTTCTCATCTCCATGAGGGAAAAATCATGAGATCTCCCAGAAGTCTCAGGAGAAAGCCATGCCCACACAGAGGCCTCTTTGGCTACTCAATGGCTATCTCCAGATTAACAGGCCAGATTCCGCCCCTACATCTCCATCATGAAATTAACATAAGCACATGACTGCGACACTATCCATCTTGAAAAAAGCAATGATGAAGCCACAAAGCACCTTATGATGTAGGCTGACCTGAAGACCATCATGCTATGTAAAATTAGTCAATCACAAAAAGATTAAATATTACAAGACACCACTGCTACAAGAAGAAAAA
>PVJH01041327.1:0-15047 GCA_004026705.1 Nesogale talazaci
TACTGAGAAAGATAATATATAAGATAAAAAGATAACAAGTTAACTATAAAGCAATACAGATTGCTCGGTGCAACTCACTTAAGATATATAAAATAAAAAGAGAAAAAGTTAACTATAAAGCAATACAGATTGCTCAGTGCAACTCACTTGCGTGAGGCAACTACAAGACTAGCAGTGCTTCAATTCTTGAGGGCCACTGAATAGTCCTCTGTAGAGCAATCCAGGCTATCTGGTTACAGGCCGCAAACGGCAGAGCAACAGTCACCAACTGTCGCCAACAGTCAGCCAGTTAACAGAGTCCAACAGTCCCCAGCTCAAGAGATGTATATCCCAGAAGCATGGTGAAGTAGGGCTTGAAGGATCCTCAACTCACAGTTACACAGTCCACAATTAGATGTCCCACAGGTAGTGTTGCTTGAAGGTCCAGGCACAGGACGAACAAGGCCGCTCTCTGGTCCGAAGATCAGGAAAACAACAGAGAGAGAGAGGGCGGGACTTGCGAAGCACTTCCTATATCTGCCCTTCAATTCATCCCGCGTGTTCATTGGCTGTGCCATCACAACAGATCCCCCAATCTCCTGTGGCCATGTTGGCATAACAAATCTACCCATCACAATCCCCACCTTCCCTCCACCCTCCCAGTACCACCACTCTCACCACTAGTCCTGAAGGGTTCACCTGTCCTGGATTCCCTATGCTTCCAGTTCCAAACCGTACCAGGGTACATCCTCTGGTCTAGCCGGATTTGTAAGGTAGAATTGGCATCATGATAGTGGGGAGGAGGAAGCATTGAAGAACTACAGTTAAGTTGTATGTTTCATCATTGCTTCCCTGCACCCTCACTAGTTCATCTCCTCCCTGTGACCCCCTCTATAAGGGAAAGTCCATTACCAAATCCCTGTATTTTCTCCTTAGAGGCGGGAGTCACTTCTCTCTCTCTGTTCACTAACTGAGAGACGCTCTACTGACAATACACATGGCACTAAACTGATAGACCCCATTCCCTGGGAGTTGGAAGAGCCACATGGAGAACCCTGCCCGCACTGAGATACTTCTACCACCACTGAATCCACAAGATGTTGCACCCGCTGGCCTGTGATCTTCCTGCATTTGGTGTCATTGTGTGCTTTGTGAGTCTGAAGAGGACTTTATAGATTGGTATTGAACTTGGACTTGATATGGACTTGGTATTGGACTTGATATAGACTGGGTTCTTGTATATAAACCTCTTCCTTATACACATACGAGTGTATCTATGAATTTGTTTCTCTGGTCTACCCAGAGTAGTACATTGACAGGGCAAGACTTTTGTTTTTATCATAGTTGTAAGGTGTGGGATAAAGTTAGGACTTTTCCACAATTATATCTACTCCAAAATATTAAACAAATATTGGTAACAATCTGCCAGTTCAAAAGCCTAGAGATATTCTCCCTAAAGACACCAGCTATCAAGAAGCTTTTGCATCTCAGACAAAAGATAAGACTGATTCCTTGCTATTAGGACAATGAAGGGCTTGCCCTGATCCCTGGGAGGCAGGGGTCACATGCTGATGACACTGATCTCTGAACTAGTCTAACCTGTTTAGTCACATCCAGGAGTCTGAGGTCTGATCTTGTCACATGGGACCCCTATACCTCCCTCTCCTCTAATGTGTACCTATAGCATAACCCATGTCTTTACTTGTAATTAGGGGACTTGCATGGCTCCAAAGGGTATATAAGGCTTGGTCAGAATAAAGAATCTTGGCTGAGCCCTGGTGGCGTAGTGGTTGTGCACGGGACTGCGGCCCACTGGGATGGAGGTTCAATTCCAGCTCCATGGAGCAAAGGATGGGCCTCCTACTCCCACCACCTGAGGGCAGTGATGACTCCCAACAAAAAAAGAATAAAGAATCTCTCTCTCTCCCTCTCTCTCTCTCTCTCTTGGCACTCTCACTTCCTCTCCCAACTCCTCTCCCTCTTCCCTGTCCCTCATATCACCACCTCCCCCACCTGATCCTCTCTCCATGTGAGCCACTAAGTGGGACTGAGGAGAGCATGCTACCATAAGATGTGTCTGACTCTGTCATTTCTCTCTTTCTCATGCTCACTATGACTTTATTATAATAACTAATATATGCCCCTACTGAACCCAGGCTAATTTCCTCTGATAGTACGGGGTTCTGGTGGTGAGGTGGCGAATTGGACTGCTAACTGCAAGCTCAGCAGTCCGAAACCACCAGCTGCTCCACAGAGGAAAGACGATGCTTTCTACTCCCATAAAGATGCATAGTCTTGGGACCCCACAGGGGCAGCTGTATACTGTCCTAAATGGTCTCGATGACAGCATGTTTGATGGTGGTGCTGTTGTTTTGACAGCTCCCTATTTCTGAACTTCACATTATAGGAAATGCTTAGCACTCTTTAGTGTTTAAGCCAGTAATTTTTGCTGCTAGCATACAGTGACCAGACATCTTGCTTTTTAAAAATTTAACAATGTCCCACAAAAATTTAAAATTTAAACATTATATTACAATATTATTTTTGCATTCTATGAAAATTTTTGTTGCTCCATAAAGACAAAATTTTTTATCAAGACCCCCTCTCCTCCCCCTCTCCCCACCCCCCCCACCGTCAGTGGTGTCCAGCTTAAAATCTGGTCACTTTATGCTCACACCCTAAGGTATTCTGATCATCTCTAAGAAGAAACCTTCCACTTAATCTTGGACAGAACAAAATATCCAGAAAACCAAGAAAGCCACCTAGGCTGAGTTACAGCCACCAACACTTCTGACAGGACAAACCAAACTGTAGCCACTGCCATTTCCGGTGGGCAATCCAAAGCTGTAAATCTTTACAGGAGCAGATAGCCGCAACTTTCCCAACCAAGCAGCTGGTAGGCTGAACCCACCAAGACTGCTGTTTTCAGTTCAGTGCTTAGCCAGGGGGGGATCCTTTCTGAAGGCACAAATGAAAGCTAGTCATAGCACAGCTGGGTGCAGAAGAATAATCACCATCTCAGGAAAGCGTCCTGATGCCAGTGCAACCTTGGCTTCTCCAACAGCAATCTCAGAACCTTGGGAGCAGCAGATCTGTGAAAAACAGTCCAAGTCAGATCAGGGCTGGCCAAGGAGAGCTCCAAAACCGTCACAATCTTGTTTGCCCTCCATCAGAGGCCACATCAGAATGGCTGCCAACAGCACTGAGTGGCCTATGGACCACATGTCACCCCAGACTCCACAGATCACACCACATCAAAAAGGCTCTGCATCCTGAGGGAGTTTCCAGAAGTAACTGTTCCAGGTTTCCTGCTGGGCTGCACACTTACATTCAGCTCCCACTCACACCTTGCCCCTGGCGTCTCAGGGGGCTTTCCAGACTAAGACAGAATCAGAAGAAAAGCCTAATGACATGCATCCAAACACAAGCCAATGTAGCCACTAAGGGTGACAATTAGACTGAGCCAAGGTCCAGACCAGTTGTACGCAGGGCCACCATGATAGACAGGAGCTACCAACAACTTCAAGGAGCTTTACTGGTTCAGTACAGCTAACTGCTGTACTGCCAACCACAAAGTTAGTGGTTCAAATCTACTAGCTGCTTCTCAAGAGAAAGATGAGGCTGTCTGCTCCCTTAAAAATTTGCAAAGCCTGAGAAGCCTTATATAGCATTACTATCTATAGGAATTAACTGAATGGCAGGGAGTGGACAAATAATTCCACCTCCTGGGGCTCACCAACTGGTAAGGGGTAAAAGATGGAACTAATGAACCATCAGTTCAATGGCCATATTGTTTAGTGCTTGTGTGCTAGTTATGGTGGGAGATGCACCAATGAAACACCAGCTGCTCCTGGTCTAAAGAGCATATTAGAAACCACCAGCCTCTCTGCAGGATAAAGACAGGGCTTTCTGCTCCCATAAAGAGGTACAGTCTCAGAGCCAGCTCCATCTCTCCTGTAGAGTCCCTGTGAGTCTGAATCACCTTGATGGTGGTAAGTTTGGATCTGGGGCTCCTGCCCCCAGAAGCTCACAGAGCCAGTGGGGTGGATGGGAAGAGAGGCAGGCACACAAGTAAACATCCATGAATGGAGGTCATTGAGAGGGAAACAGAGTCACCATGGACCAGAGGATCACAGGACAAGAAGCGGCTCTTTCTATCCCTGTCCATATTGTCCAAGGTGGATGCCCAGACCCAAGATAAACAAGCTGAGAAGTAACAAAATCCACATGAAAGAATCACACTAGCCTGTGTGATCCCCAGACCCAATCCTCACCAGTCTCAGAGGTTGCGGTGTCTGACCACAAATGCATTGCACTTGGCAGAGATGGTGACTTGCAACTGGGGCCAGTAATGCAGCCTGGCCTATAAGCCAAGAATGGTCTGACATTTTTAATGGGTTACTTCCATAAAAAAGAAGGTGAGGACTGTATGGACACTAGAGAAGTGTATAGCCTACTGAGTCTAAATTATTTACCACAGCAGATCTGTTACAGGACAAACTTTGCCAAGACCTGGACTGTAAGCTTCATGGTGGCCCGAAGTATGACCCTTATTTGTCCAGATTTTCTTGAGCCCTTCTGGAAAAAGCCGAATGCCCTTGGCTGCTAGAGTGAATCTCAAAGTTCCTCCTGTGGTCTGGCCAGGGGCTCAGTTACAAGCTTGGGCTACAGGGATTGGGGTCCTTCTAATTCTCTGCAATAGATCAGCCTGTCTCTTCAGGCCTGCCTTTGACTACTCACAGTCATAATTCACCACAGGCCAAGACACTTCAACACACATTGGCACTCACCACCACTAAACACCAGGCCTTTAAGGGGGTTCAGCACACAGCTCTCCCTACACATACACAAACCACAAGGAAACTCACTGCCATTTGCTAGTTTCTGCCTCAAACTAATTCTATAAGACAGTCTTGGGTTTTCAAGACTGACTCTTTGGGACCAGATTTCAACCTGGTGATCCAAGATGTGAATGCAACTTATTGGCATGAAGCAGGGAACAAATAGAGAGGACTGAAGGGCTGGCCACAATTCCAACTACATGGACAGTCCCCCTCTCCCCAGAAGAATTTACTTCAGAGGACAGCACTGAAGCTACAGCTCAGGGAGAGGGACATGTCTGATCAAAGCACATGGAAGCGAATGAAGGGGGAGGAAGAGAGAGTGGAGCACATCCTGGCCCACCATGCCTTGAGGATGATACCCCTGCTTAGGGTAGCCAATGCACAGAGAGGACCATGTGGCCGGTCCCACTATGAAACACAATATCTCTCACTGACCATAGCCCTACGAGGAACAACACTGGAGGCATAGTGTAGGAATTGTGCCTGATTTGACCCCACTACACCAAAGGAAAACACTAAGGATGTGCAATAGATCAGCAAGGAAGTCTTGAGGGAGGGAATACAAAAAATGGACTTTGGGATCATGTTGTGGCACTCCCTAATATTCCATCAAAAAAACACTCCTAAAGGTCAACAAACAGACCTTGAACTACTTACAGGCATTTCTCTTTTGTTGTTATTAGTTTTTTGTTGTTTTCTTTTGTTTTGCTGCTTCATTTTGCTCTGTCTTCTTTTTGTGTGTATATTATTACCTGTGCAAGTGTATCTAGATAAGATAGACAGGATAAACAATCTGGAGGAAAAAACAAGGGGACCAATGGTTCTGGAGAGACAAGGGAGAAAGGGAGGTGGAGAAAAGGAAGTAGGTGTTAACAAACCTAGGGACAAGGGAACAACTAGTGATCCAAAATCAATGGTGAGGAGGGTGTAAGAGGCCTGGCAAGGCTTGATCAAGGGCACTGTAACTGAGAGGAATTACTGAAACCCCAAAGAAGACTGAGAATGATAGTGGGACAAAAGCAGTGACAGGAAATGAAAGAAAGGTAAAAACAAGGAGATAAAGGGCATTTATAGAGGGCTAAACACAGGCATGTACATATGTAAAGATATTTATATATGATAGTGGGAAAATAGATCTATGTGCATATATTTATAGGTTTAGTGTTAAAGTAGCAGATGAACATTGGGCCTTTACTCAACCACTCCCTCAATGCAAAAACACTTTGTTCTATTGAACTGGCATTCCATGATGCTCACCTTCCTGACACGATCGCTGAAGACAAAGCAGGTGCATAAGCAAATGTGGTGAAGAAAACTGATAATGTCTCGCTATCAAAAGATATAGCATCTGAGCTCTTAAAGGCTTGAAGGTAAAGAAGCTGAGAAGCAACAAAACCCACATGAAAGAAGCACACCAGCCTGTGTGATCTCCAGGTGTTCATAGGGTCAGGTATCAGGCATCAAAAAAGGAAAATCATATCATGGGAATGAGGGATTGTGAAGAATGGAGACCCAAAGCCTTCCTGTAGGCAACTGGACATTCCCTTACAGAAGGGTCTCAGGGAGGAGATGAGTCAGTCAGAGTGCAGTGTAACAATGATGAAGCATACAACTTTCCTCTAGTTTAATGCTTCTTTTCCCCACCCCAATCATGATCCCAATTCTACCTTACAAATCCATCTAGACAGAGGATGTACACTGTGCAGATAAGAACTGGAAACACAGGGAATCTAGGACAGATGAACCCCTCAGGGCCAATATGGATTGTGATAAGAGTTGCACACATCTCCAGTAAAATGATTTTTCAAAGGAGAAAGACTGACTCTTTACTGGAATAGAAGGCCTCCTCTCTTTCCCACAGAGTGACTGGTGGTCCTGAACTGATGGCCTTGTGCTTAGCAGCCCAACAAGTAACCCAGAGAGACGGGGTGATTGGCGGCTCCAGGCTCCGGGAGATCTTGACCTGAGGCTATGAAGCCACAACCCTTCACTGCCCTGAATCTCTGGGCTTCAGTCCCCATCTGCCCTGGCAAGAAACCTTGCCAGAGTGATCATTCCATGTTGGCACAAGGATCCATTCCAGGGGCCCTTAGCACCTACTAGCAGAAGCCACAAAGGGTGCCAACCACCCTACATTATTTGAATGTAATTCATGCCATTTAAGTATTTGCAGTCTTCCAGCTGGCTGGCATTTCAAGCACGAAGCAATTGAATCAGCACAAAAAAAAGCCCTTTGGTAATCAATAAATCAATCATTACATTTGAGTCTGGTGTTCAGTATTCCTGCCAATACATATAGAGATAATCACTTCAAAGTAATATATTATATAATTATCAAATTATATATAATTACAACCACAACCATCCCTCTAATTAGCAGTAGCAGTTTGAGATTTGAGCCAGGGTCAGACTAGGCTGGCAGTGAATGGCCAGCAGCCCTGGTGCTGAACGGGGAGGGGAGGTGGCATACTAAGAGATACATTTATTTCTGGCAAAACGCCAGCCAACTTAGAGGTTATCCCTTTCAATTATCCAATGAGTAGCACATCTTTTATGCTGAAGAAAACATACTTTTGAAAGAGAAGTACCATTTACTTCTCTCTCTGGATGCATGATGTCTATCATGAACCCCAAACTTGTAGCACAGGTAAGGTCAACCTGGGGCAGTGATGATGATCCTGACAACTCCTTAGCTAGCCCACAGATCCTTGATAAAGGTTTTCATGATCTTGAAGTGAGGGGGATCCAGTTCTCAAAAACTCAGGTGGAATCTGGTAGAATATGGTAGAATAGAAGAAGGTTCTGGGTTCCACTTGTGAACCACTTATTTTTGTCAGTGGAAAATCCTCGATATCCACAGGACTCAGCAGGTAACGTCAATGAGGGAACAGCATAGGTATATACAGTATTGACAGGAAACTCGGGGGAACTCTCTCTCTAAGTGATCAGCCACTGTCCAACCCCAACAGCAGTGCCTGTGGAAGAAATATGGGTCCTTGAATCCAGATTCCTAATGTTCATTGATATTATTGTTAGCTGCCATGAAGTTGGCCCAACTCACAGCAAGCCCATGGAGAACTGGAATTGTGGTCTGTGTTAGTCTGGGTAAACTAGAGGAACAAGTTCATGGGCTCGCATATGGATATAAGGAAAAGGTTCATATACAAGAGGAATGGGATATGGAGACAGCATCCCAGCCCAGTCCAGTTCAAAGTCATAAGCCCGATATTAACCCATATGCCCGACATCAGTCTATAAAGTGTCCTTCCGACTCACGAAGTCACAGGCCAGTGGGTGCAGAGTCCCGGCACCGGCAGGGGTCTCCCCAGGGTTCCTTGCTTCCAGGTCTTAGGGTCCATCAATAGCATTCAGTGGTGGTAGAAGCAACTCAGCACTGGCAGGGGTATCTATGTGGATTCTCCAGCTTCAGAGGTCTGGTCCCATCAGGTTAAAGCTGTGTGGCTACTCTTCCGGCTTGTCCAGCTCCTCGGATGCTGCCATCTTGTCTTCTCCGTAGTTCATTGTCTCTGAGACTAATTCCCAACAACTGGGAAGCAAGCTTCTCATCTCCACCAGGGAAATATTGTGAGATTTCCCAGACATACCAGGAGAAAGTCATGTTCACACAGAGGCCTCATTGGCTACTCAATGGCTCTCTCCAGATTAACAGGGTAGACTCCACCCCTACATCTCAATCATGAAATTAACATAAGCACACGATTGCCACAAGGTCCATAGGTTTTTTCCACAGACTGGTTTTTTTTAAAGGACATTGTCAGGCCTTTCTTCCTAGCCTGTCTTCATTGGAAAACTCCACTGAAGCCACTCAGCATCATAGCAACCGATGCTATGTGTGACATTCCAATTTTTGTATGTTGACTTTTTTGTTGCAGTCACAGTGCTGGCCGATCAAATATATATGTCTGTATGCCATCTTCTTACAGCTTCTCCATTGTGGAATGAAGGTGGGCCATGCATGACTAGACAGGACAATGGGTCAAAGTATGAAGATGAATCCTCTACCTGCCACACAGAAACACCGGGATTAAATGTCACAAGAGTTTTCCCACATCAGGCCAGAATAGCTGGCTTTTATAACCTGTCTCACTCAGTAAAGCAGACACAGGCTGTCAGGGTTTGAGATGGCTTGGGCAGCAGAGGTCAGCCCTGAAGGAGCTAAGGGCTGGACACTACTCGCTGGTCCTATTTTCACGCAGGAAAATCTGCGTAGTGCATCACTATGTGAACCAGAATCAGAATCCCAGATTCAGTGTCTGAGCATCTGCAGGAAGGAATCTTGACCTGTGGGCCAGAGGCCTGCGGATGAACCCCAGGACTGCCACTCGCTGAGTTACACATATGTGGATGAGCCACTTGATGACCTGTTTTCTTGTCCTTAAGATACAGATGGTAATCTCTTGTCTTCACCCGTTTTGTGGTAGAAAAAAAAGGCCATGCAGGCTGTCAGAACAATTAAAAGCACATCAGAAATCTGGAGGAGCTATAACCCCCAAACACCTCTAGGTCAATGATGGCCACAGGCTCTATAACGCCATCAATAGTTTGGTGCCCTTTAGTACAAAGTCCCACAGTTTCAATGTTTGGTATTTGAAATACCAGTGCCTTAACTTTTATTATAAACAGCAACCTGCAAGCTACCACACAATGAAAACTAAGATGAGTGGTGCATGACTGATAACTTTGATTCAAAACAATGATCCTGTCACTGTATTTGTAAAGAACAGTTACTTGGACCCCAGAAGCTCAGTCAGATCAGGGCCCAGCATCGCAGGCTTTAGGAACTTTGTACTAAAGGACCATCTTTGTCACTCATACTGAGCCAACCTTGCACAAAATAACTCTTTGAGTGACACCTAGTCCAAAATACTTATGGCTCTCTCTCTCTCAGAGAATGTACCCCCACCCCCATCCCCACCCCCAACCTGACACTCTCCCAGAGAAGGTGTCCCACAGAAGAAAAACAAGCTCATATCTAGTTTGGTTGATATCTATCTACCACTTCAAGTTTACTCCAACCATCACTTGAGCAGCTACGCTTTCTAGTGTTTGGAATTTGTACACTCTGACATTTGAGGAGCATTTCTGTTTTGAACAAGATGGGTGGAGATATAATAATAACAAAAACTCTGTCTTTTTTTTCAGATTCTGTCTTTAAGAAAGGAGAAGAAATGGAGCTATGACAAGTCATGAACTCAATATTTTCACATACATTTTCTTTCTTAATGCTCACAACTCTCCTATACAGGAGTGAGTCAAAAAGTATTGTCATAGGGCTGAGCCCCGGTGGTATAGTGGTTGAGTGTGGGACTGCTGCCCACTGGCTTGGCAGTTCAAATCCAGCAGCAGCTCTCCAGGAGCAAGGCTGGGCCTCCCACTCCCAGCAGAGGGCAGTGATGCTCCCCCCCCCCAAAAAAAAAGTATTGTCATAAAAATATTCATTCAGCAGATACCGGGGCTCAAGTAGAAAGCAAGTGCTTTGAGAATGATAAGGGAAACAAATGTACAAAAATTCTTGACACAATGGATGTATATGTGGACTATGATAAGAATTGTATGAGCCCTGTGGCAGACACTAATCATGTCAACTTCAGGATTGGGAGTATAGGGGTGGAGTCTAGACTGTCAATCTGGAGATAGCCAATGAGATCTCTGTGTGGCCATGGCTTTCTCCTGAGAATTCTGGGAAATCTGGCCATATTTCCCCCTTGGAGGTGAGAGAATTATGACTTGATCCCTTGAAGATGCTCTATTGATAAGACGCAAGGTTGACTCCCTGAAAGATATCTTGAAGGAGAAGCTACATGGGCTTACCCTGATGGAACCAGACCTCTGAAGTGGAAAAAACCACAGACACTCCGTCAGTGCTTGAGAAACCTCAGAAAGGCCCCTGTCACCACTGAGATGCTTCTACCACCACTGCATACAAAAGACTCTGCAAGCATTGGCCTCTGATTGTCCTGGCATCATTGCATTTGCTTCATGAGTCTGAAGAGAACTTATGGACTGGTATCAGACATACAGGTTAATATAGGACTTATGGACTTGGACTGGACTGGATTAGAATGCTTTCTCAATGTTCCATTTCTCTAGTCCTACCCAGATTAACACAAGCCCCCAATAAAATGATTTAATTTTTTAAAGGGATGAAAGAGCCCCCAATAAAATGATAAAAAAATTAATGCTCCTTCAGAAAAGTGATCAAAAGACAAAGCTAAGCTATTGCTGCTTGACAAGCCCTCTATCTGTCTGCCTCTGCACAGCTCTGAGGTGTTGACAGCTCTCTAATCCTTCCCTGAAGAAGCCTGCTATCTCCAATTTATGCCATATCAAATGGCAGTCTGGGCAGCCTCTGGGGACTCACAAATGGTGTTCCTTTTCCAAGCTTCTTTTTCCTTCTTTCTTTTAAAAAATTTTTATGAAAAAGTCTGTTGAGCAAGATCAAAGCCATTGAGTGGATGTAGACAAGGTTTCTCAACAAAAATCTTCATAGGACAGCCCTTGCTATCCTTTAACAATGAGTAAGTACACAGCCATGATGGAAGGAAGTACTGTACAAATTTTGTGAACTTTTTCTCCACAATGGAGTTTTTCATTTCCTTAAAACTTCTTCATAAGGAGCCCCTGTGATCTTTCTGTGTCCTTTGAGAAAATCTATCAAGATCACTCTTTGGGCTCAGGGAAGAGCAAGGTAATTGGCATAGCATAGGTCACAATGACAGTGCTCCTACCTTCTGCTTTGGAAAGTAGTGGCAGGGGCCTTCAAAGCTTGTCCATATTCAGGAACTATGGGGGTGATGGGGAGGATGGAGCTTTTAACCACTAGCTAACTCATGCTACGAGGTCCTCGTACATGCACAGGTGCCTGAGCAGAAGGTTTGGGAATCGATTTCAGAAAGATCAACAGTGAAAGCCTCAGGGAGCGCAGCTCTACTCAGGCACATGAGGCAGCCCCATGCCTGACATTCACTCCATGGTGACTGGTTGTGTTTGGGTCATAAAAATTGAGGAGTATGGGTGTATATATTATAAGTCATCCCAAATTTTCCAGCAGCATAATTTTAGAACTGTCTGCAAAATGAGAGATGGCCATCACTGTTACACACTCAATTTGGACATGTGTCCTGCTTCTTTATCCCTTATACACAACCACTAGTCTCTAGTCTTTCTACCTGCTCCATGTTTCTTGGATTTGTCTTCCCATTTCTACCCTCCAGAGGAGTGCATGAACCACCTTGCTATGGCATTTGTTAACTTGAATCTGAGCCTAATTAAGGTAGTGTCAAAATGCAGAAAGTAAGCTATTAGTTCAGAACCACCCTAATAGACATTAGTTCAAATTCAAAATCCAAAGTTGAAAAAAATGCCATTCCACACAAAGAAATACACAAAGCCCACCACCATTGAGCTGATTCAAACTCCAAGCAATCTGATAGCATAAAATAAAATTACGCCTTTGGGTTTCTAGGACTTTTTTGTTTTAACAAACAGGCACTTCTTTCTCTTACCAACTGACCGGTGATGGTTCACATGGATGACCTTGCCTTTAGCAGCTCAATACATAACACATCCTGATACCGGGATCCTTAAAATTCCATCAGTAATTTTGGGGGGAACTGATCATAAAGCTCTACATATAACCACCTCCCTCCCTCCCTCCCTATGGGGACAGACAACAGAAAAGTGGGTGAGGGGAGGTGTCAAACAGAGTAAGATGTGACAAAATAATATTTTATAAATTATCAAGGGTTCATGAGGGAGAAGGGGTGGGGAGGGAGGGAGAAAATGAGGAGCTGACACCAAAGGCTCAAGTAGAAAGCAAATCTTTTGAGAATGATGATGGCAACAAATGTACAACAACTGTGCTTGACACAAGGGACAGATGGATGTATTGTGAAAAGAGTTATATGAGCTCCCAATAAGATGATTTTTTTAAGTTCCTTCAGTAATCTCAATTTTTTTAAAGCCCAGCTTTTCCTTAAAACTCTCCAACAGGAGCCTGGCCTCTTGAGCCAAGCACTGTCCTACTGGCCTCATCCCACCTTCCTAAACGAGGGAGTCAGGTCTCTTGAGTCGCGCACTGCCCCTCGCTAGGTGGCGCGGATCTTGTACTGCCTGGCAGGCCACCACCGCATTTTCTAGTGTGAGTCCTGAGCGGCCCAACACCAATCACTCTGAAAGTACACAAGGGCCTCTGGTAACCAAGGAACATGGCACCAAACTCTTCAAAGGCATCACGCAAACAACAGAATACCACATCAATAACAAGTAAACCAGAAAGACAAACCACAGTAACAGATCTCATTACACTCATAGAAGAATCTAATATGGATCTCACCCAAAAATAAATTATTAGAAGATTGATAGGAGAAATAAAAGACATGAAGGAAGCTACACAGATAAAGGATGCATTGATAGAGGGGATGAATGCCACAATAGAAGGGATGAAGTCCACAATACAGGGAATGAGGATCAAGCATCAGAGGGAAATACAAGAGTTAACAGGGGAAATAGCAGAGGCTGCACGCAGGGTAGCTGATCTCACGAATAGACTTGATGAGGCTGAGACTCGTATCAGTGATCTTGAAGAGAACCAGGTTGACCTCAATAAACGTGAAAGACAATCAAACAAGATAATAAAAGAGGCAGAGGAAAACCTGAGATCAATGAGTGATGCTATGAAAAGGAACAACATCCGAATTATTGGCTTACCAGAATAAGACAGTGAAGAAATCAACAGGTAACTTAACAAGGGGATTTCTGAAAGAAAATTTCCCTAACCTAATGAACGAGAACCAGTCTATCATACAGGAAGCAGAGAGGACACCGAGTAGACTAGACCCCAGGAAGAACTCACCAAGACATATAATAGTTAAACTATCCAACTTCGAGGAAAAAATGAAAATCCTGAGAGCAGCAAGAGAAAAGAGGATGGTCACATATAAGGGCTCTCAGGTAAGAATATGTGCAGACCTATCAACAGAAACCATGAAGAGAAGAAGAGAGTGGACCTATATCTTCCAGAAGTTGAAGGAAAAAAACGCCTCCCCTAGAATTCTTTACCCTGCAAAGTTATCAATCAAGATAGATGGGGAAATAAGGGTCTTCCAAGATAAGGAAAAACTCAAAGAATATGCCGTGAGACACCCTACCCTGAGGAAAATCCTTGCCAACTCACTATGGCCAGAAGACCGACACCCACCATGCACAAACAGGAGAACATCATATACTCCAACCTCATCCAGGAGTCAACAGACTAACCCCAATTACCAAGAACATATGGCCACAGGTAGAAAAATAGCAATAAAAAATCCCCCAATGAAAACACAACAGAGCTATGAAAGGGGGAGCAAGATGTCAATGGCCTGAACTCCATCATTAAAATAAAATGGTTGGCTGACTGGCTTGGAAAACATAATGCTTCAATCTGTTGCCTGCAGGAAACACATCTTAAGCTTGCAGACAAGAATAAGAATAAAAGGCTGAAAGAGAATATATCAGGCTAATGGTGAATCAAAAAAAGCAGGGGTTGCAATCCTAATCTCAGAAAAAACAGACCTCAAGGTTCAAGACATAAAAAGAGACAAGGAGGGGAACTTTATAATGCTCAAGGGTACACTTCACCAGGAACCAGTGAGCATAATAAATATATATGCGCCAAATGAGAGACCTGCAAAATTTGTTAAACAGACTATTCAGAACATGAAAAAAGATGTCATAGATTCAACAATTATAGTAGGAGACTTTAACATGCCACTATCAGAGAAAGATAGATTTCTGGGAAAGAGGCTCAGCAAAGAAGCTATAGAACTAAATACCACAATAAGACGACTAGATTTGATAGACATATTCAGGGCCTTCCACCCAAATGCAAAAAAATACACATTCTTCTCAAGTCCACATGGCACATTTTCAAAACTTGACCACGTGCTGGGACACAAGTCAAGCATAAGTAAATTCAAACACATAGAGATCATTCAGACGTCCTTCTCTGAGCACCATGCCATAAAGCTGGAGATTAATAAAAGGACCAGTAGTAAAACAAAGGCAAACAGTTGGAGGATGAATAACGAACTTCTGCGCCATGAATGGGTAATGACCCAGATTAGAAGGGAGATCAAAACATTTCTAGAAATTAATGAGAATGAGAATACTTCCTATCAAAACCTCTGGGACACTGCGAAGGCAGTTATCAGAGGTAGCCTG
>PVJH01041328.1:0-15050 GCA_004026705.1 Nesogale talazaci
AAGTTTCACAGGGGTCTAAGGGTGGTCTAAAGATGGTGTGATGGTGGCAGCTATTCTCTTCTCATTTTACCAGGGGAAAAAGACAATGACTATGTGAGGCGGAAATTGGACAGGCCTCCACCCTCCACCCTTGTCACCAATTCTGACACCAACAGTCCTTCTCACAACATTGTCTTTTCTTGCTGGGCTCAATAGTTGTGGCAGTGGCTGCACAACACTCACAGACTATAATCACCCTAACAGGGCTTACTAGAGGGGAAAGGAACATGCGATAATTAATGTCCAGAAACACTCAGAATATAGTTTCTCAATTATAAAAGCCTTGTTTCAACCATGTTTGTAGGTTTACCTCTCCTCACTCTGGCATACCATTCCACAAGGCAACTTGGCCTTGGCCTTAGTTAAGCAAGTGTTACAAAACCCTTTTAGTTTGGCCAGTAAATGCCCCCCCAAGCACCCTACTCTGACAGCAAAACTCAATTTAAAGGCACTCAGTTCTAGTTTCACGGATCAGTAAAGCTAGTTCCTTAGACAATGCCAGAAATGCCTCCCATTCTGTCATCCAATCACTCCGATGTCTCACTCTAAGCTGGGAAGCCCACTGCTCTGTCTTAGGACTTTTTGCTGCCTCTGCAGCTGCCATGTCTCTGTCTCAGTTTCTCAACGCCTGCAGCATCACCTCCCTGTCTCTTGGCTTTAGGAGGTTCAGCAGGGATCTTGGGTGTCCCTGCAATTCTGGATCCTTATTCCTGATAGTAACGAGATCCCCTTTCTGCTTTTGAGATGACTCACTTTAAACCTAGTGGGATGGCAAAACTACCCAGGTTGTTATTATGTGACACATAGCCTGTCTGTGCTCCAGAGCAAAACACGGTTCAGGCCTGAGCTGTCCTCAGAATCGTTCCATTGCCGGAGTCCATTGATGCATATCAATCTTCTTAAGGGCCTTTCTCTCTTTTGCTCCCCCTCTACTTTATCAAGCATGATGTCCTTCTCCAGGGACTAGTCTTTCTTGAAAACATGTCCAAATATGTAAGACCTGCCCTTACTTCTTCCAAAACAATTTGGTTTATCTTTGAGAAGTCCATAGTACTTTCAATATTCTCCACCAGCACCACAATTAAATGCATCTATTCTTCAGTCTTCTCTGTTCAATGTCTAACTTTCACATGCATTTAAGACAATGGAAATACCATAACTTGGTTGTAAAAGTAACACCCTTGCTTTTCAATACTCTCAAGAACATTTATGCAACAGATTTATCTAATGCTATAATCTTTTTTCTCTTGACTGTTGTTTCATGAACACTGATTATAGATCCAAGTAAGACAAAATTCTTTACAACTTCAACCTTTTCTCAATTTATCTTGTTACTTATTGATCTAGTTATGTGGATTTTAATCTTCCTTACATTGAGTTATAGTCCCTATTGAAGGCTTCAGTCCTTGATCTTCATCAGTAAGTGTTGCAAATTCTCTTTCATCAAGCAAGGTTGTGTGGTCTTCATACCATAGGTTAATAAGCCTTCCTTCAAACCAGATGTCACATTCTTCTTCATAGAGAGAACCCAGATTCTCTAATGATGCAATAAGTAAGGTGAAAAGATACAACCCTGACACACACCTTTCTTGATTTTTAGTCATGCAGTATTCCCTTGTTATGTCATCTCAACTGCCTCTTGATCCCAGTTCTGAATGAGCACAATGAGTGGTTCTGGAATTCCCATTCTTCTCAAGGTTATCCATAATTTATCATGGTTCACATAGTTGAATTTATTTCAATAGTCAAAAAAACCCCTCCAATTTCACACAAATAAATATATTTCTGGTATTCCACACGTTGAGCGAGAGAATCCATCTGATATCAGCAATGATCTCACTTGTTTGATGTTCTTTAGCATGAACTTCTGGTATTTCTCTGTCAATGTACTACTGCAATCATTGTTGGATGATATTCAGCAAAATTTTACTTGCATGAAATATAAGTGATATCTTTCTATAGTGTGAGCATCTGTTGGGTCACTTTTCTTTTTATTGGTCACAAATATGGATCTCTTCCACTCAGTTGACCAAGTAGCTGTCTTTAATTTCTAGGCATAGACAAGTGAGTGCTTCCAGTACTTCAAAAGCTTTTAGAAATATTTCAGTTGCTAGTCCATCAATTCTTAGACCTTCACTTTTAGCTAATAGATGAAGTGTAGCTTGAACTTTTCTTTTGGCACCATTGGTTCTTGCTCTTATGAATACTGCTGAAATGGTGGAATGTCAACTAGTTGTTGGGTTTTTTTTTGAATATTTTTGGTTTGTTTTTGGTACAGTGACTCTGAATATTCTTTCCATCTTCTCCTTCTGTAGCATCCTATATTTTGCCCATAACATCCTTCAAGATTGCAACTCTAGGCTTGAATTTTTTCTTGAGTTCTTTCCATTTCAGATATCCTGAGTGTGTTCTTCCCCCCCCCCTTTTTTTTTTAACTCTAGTTCCTTGCATATTTCCTTATAATACCTGGCTTTGTCTTCTCATACTGTACTTTGAAATTTTCTATTCAGCTCTTTGAGTTCATCCTTCCTTCCATTTGCTTTAGCTATTTTGTGATTAAGAGCAAGTTTCAGAGATAACCATTGCAACTTTTCTTTCTTTTTTTGTCTTTTTAGCGACCTCTTGCTTTCTTCATGAATGTTGTTTTTGAAGTCTTCCCTCAGATTACCAGGTCTTCTGTCATTATTGTTTAATGCATCAAATCTATTATTGAAATTCAGCTGTCATAGATTGAAGATCATATTTTGGCTCTTTCAGATTTGATTTAACTATTTTCAGCTTTATCCTAAACTTACATGAACATTTTTCACAGTCCCACAATCAGCTTCTGGTCTGATTTTAGCTGCTGATATTGAGTTTTTCCATCATCTGTTCCCACAAATGTAGTTCATCTGATTTTTGTGTATTCCATTTAGGGAAGTCTGTGTGCATAGTCTTCTTTTGTGTTTCAGAAAAAGGTATTTTCTATTAATAAGTTGTTGATTTTTCAAACTCTATCATGCAATTTCCAGCTTCATTTCTATCACCAAGACCATATTTTCCAACTACTGTTCTTTCCTCTTTGTTTCCAAAACAAAGATAAAAGACTGTATATTGATATACAACTATAAGCATGCCTTCTGTGTAGGGCAGATTTGTTTGAACCATAAAACTTAAAAGAAGCATAATGTAGAATCATATTTGTTGAAGAGTTGTGCTTTTGGCTTCAGTTACAAAGGAATTAGAGGCAGACTTTACCAAGCTCTTCCTCAGTGCACTTTATGATGCTGGGTTCCTTTGAGTTTGGGATGCAGTTTTTTAACTTTCAATGTACCTATGTCAAATTGGATCCTTAGAATTCCTCTCATATTCATGTGTAGTCATCTGATGCCACTTTCACTGTAGTTTATTATTGATAAAATTCTTCTAGTTACAGTCCTTAAAACTTCTATCAAATAATTGGGCATGACTATACAAATGAGAGTTTTTCCCATCAGGGGAATGGGGACACTTGCTAATAATGCAAATAATGGACAAACTACCCTTAGGGTGGGATGATATGAGTAAGATAAACAGTCCTCTAATGTGAGTCAACTGATTGGAAGAGATCCACATTTGTTCCTATTCCCAAAAAGGTGACTCAGCAGAATGCTCACACTATAGAACGATATCATTGATAACATATGCAAGTAAATTTTTGCTGAAGATCATCCAACAATGACTGCAAAGGTTCAGGCTGGATGGATTCAAAAGAGGATGTGAAACTAGGGATATCATTGCTGAGGTCTAGGAGTTCCAGAGAGATGTTTATCTAGGCTTTATTGACTACGCAAAGGAATTCAACTGTGCTGATAATAGCAAATTATGGTTAAACTTGAGAAGAATGGGAATTCCAGAATACTTCTTTGTGCAATGAAGAAGGCTCCCAAGGAGATAGATTGACACTGGGGCGGAAGCAATGGGCTCAGGCATAGCAATAATTGAGAGGATGGTATAGAGTGTAGTCATGGTATAGGCCATGCAATGTATCCTTATGTTGTGCACAACAATGCTGTGGGTTAGAACCTACTTGATGGCATGTAACAGCAGCATATATCAACTATTTTTTTTTTGTTAAGGATATCGGTTACAGATTCTGCACTGTCTTGGTGACCCAAGGTGCTTAACTAGGGGCAATGACCTTGTCATGCTATCAGTGACAGAATTAGCTGAAGGAGCCTGTGAATGACTGTATACTGAAAACGCAGGGGAAAATACTGGAATACGCTATGTGAGTAATGACAAAACTATGAAGCTGCTTATTTGTTATTATTTTTTCATTTTAGTGACTAATTTTTTGGGGGTCAATGACTACTTACTGAAAATAGTGTGATTTTTTCAAGGAAAACATCTGATCTGAATAAAAGAAAGTCTCTGGGACCTGTAGAGATAGGAGCCTCCCATTTATGGCTTATATTTCCATATTAAAATGAAACATCTGCCCATTGAAAACTGCAGCCTTCAAGCAAAGCCCCAAGGCATCATAAAAAAGCACACACGCCTGGCACCTTCCAGCTGTCAGCAAACACTATCCACCTTTCTGCTTACATTTTATTGCAGACGTTTTCACCAGGATTTATCATGAGGAAGCAAAAGAGGAACTCACCTGTTCCCTGTCACAAAATTCCACCTAGATTGAAAAGACAGGGAAAGCAAAGCTGACCCTTGCTGTCTGGAGAACACGATTTGACCTAAAAATGATCCCAGTCTGTCTTTTGATAGGCTATATATCTGTGTTTCGAATTGTGGAGTCATGATCACACTTAGGATCTCGATGGACTTGGGGTTGACTCTTGGCTCCCATATGCCAGAGAGATGACCTTGAGCAGGTTACTGGGTGGTAAAGAGTTTTCGTTTCCATAGTTAAAACTGGGGTGAGGGTGTGTGTCTCACCTGAAGGAGTTTCCGGTAGCACAAAGGTTCATTGTTTGACTGTTAATGAAAATATTGGAGGTCCAAATTTACTCAGGAGTTGTTGTAAGGAAGGTCTATCATGGCCATAGTCTAGGAAACCCTATAAAACCTGGTTTTACTCGGGCCTGTGGGGTTGCCCTGAGTTGCAGCTGACAGAAATAGATTTGGATTTGGCGCTGTTGGGAGGGTCACATGAAATATTGGGTGTATATCTTAGGGGTCAATCAATTCTTGGCCTGTATGTTAACTAAGTAAGAGCTGGAACTGATGCATGGACCAAACAGTGAGACAAGTCCTGTGAACATTATTTTGCAGGGCACAGGACAAATCTAACTGCAAAAGCAGAGAATCGGCTTGACTGGGAAGTCAGGCGGTAGGACGTAATTGTGTGCTTGTCTCGGCACTAGAGAAGTCTGAAAGGAGAAAGCGGGGTTCAGGCAAAGGATAGTGCTCGGGAGTATCAGAGAAAGTTCTGGAAGTCATGAAAAGTAATGCACTTGAGTCCTGATGGAAAAGTGTACAAAAGGAGCTGCTCGAGCAGAGAACTATACGCAACTTCTGAAAAGACACAGGCACCCATTGCGATGGAGTCCATTCTGACTCACAGGAGTGCTCTAGGCTAGGGCACAAGTGTCCCCTGGTGTGTCCAAGACTTTCTGCTGCAAGGAAGGAGTAAGTCTTGTTCGGCTCCTGGTGAGCTGGTTCCAAACTGCAGATCTTGTGGTTAGCAGCCCCCATCATAGTCACGACATGACCAGGGTCCCGGACTGTGCATGAAGATGAGTTCATCATCAGGGTTGGAAGAAGTCAATGAGACTTCTGCAATATGCAGCTGCCTCAAATTTGCTTGTTAAAAGTGAGGACTTGAAACCCTTGCTGATGAAGGTCAAGACTTCCAACCTTCAGTATGGATCACAACTCACTGTCAATATAAACCAAATCCACAACTGGACCAATAGGTGACATCATAATAAATGAAGCAAAGATTGACGTTGTCAAGGATTACATCTTGCTTGGATTCATAATAAATACCCATGGCAGCCGCAGTCACGAGGTCAAATTATTCAACACATTGGGCAGATATGCTGCACAAGACCGCTTTAAAATGCTGAAAAATGACTGAAGGGCACCCACTCCAATGGCTGACATTTTCAATTACTCATATGCACGTGAAAATTGGACACTGAGTAAGGAAAGCAGAAGAAGAATTTATGCATTTGAATTATGTATAATTCTGTCAAAGAATATTGAAAGCATGACGAACTGCCAAGAGAGCAGACACATCTTTCACAATTAGAATGCTCCTTAGAGACAAGGAGACTTGATCTCACATACTTTACACATGTTTTCAAGAGAGACTGGTCCTTGGAAAAAGACATGACTCTTGGAAAACTAGAAGGGCAGCAAAAAGGAGAAAGACCTTCAACAAGATGGAATGACTCAGTGGCTCTAACAACAGGTTCAAGGACAGACCAATTGTGGGGATAGTGGAAGACTTGGTGATGTTTCCTTCTGATGTGAATCGGGCCACAGTGATTCATAGCTGACTCAATGGCACCAACAATAACAATTTCTGGGACTCTTGTGTTCGTGTAACTAAGGACACGTAAAATCTAAACTGAACTAGGATTCCTATAGTTTCTCCTGAGGTAAGGAATGTGGGGCGGGGGTTAAGAATGACACTACCCAAAGAATCTAAGTGGCTTTGCAGGTTGCACATTCAGACCAAATGGCATAAGGATTCGCACAAGTATTGTTGCTTTTAGCACAGTACAGCATTGCACACCGAATCTCTGAATTTTCCCAGATGCCTTAAATCTCTTGCTTTCTATTTAACTTGTATTGCCAAAATAATGACTTATCTGGCAATAGTGGAAAGTTAAGTGTTATAATTGTGTGGGTTTAGAATAATTTTGCGGCAAGACTCCCCATTTAAATGCTGTCTTCATTTCTAGGTCTGTTAGTCCTTGCCCTTTGGACAACTCCCCAATTCCATGAATAGGAATGAGCTTGCAGATGATATTTTCTATCAGAGATACATAATTTTGTTTCATCTCTTCTCAGGGCTGTTTGCTTCTGAATTCAGGCACTTTGTGGATCACAAATGCTGCTTCTGGGCTGCTTTGGGGAGCTCCTGTAAATGTAAAAGCTGGCTTCTGCTCCCACTTCTTTGAAAATTCAGCAGACTGTTATAATTTAGGCCTTTGCTTCTGACTCTAAATATCTAATTTCTGCATCACAGATTTTAAGTATGGCTGCTCTCCAGAAATACACAATTATAATTCAAAACACATACAAAGATCATGTTAGTCGAGAGAGTGACGTTTTCTGGGAAAGATGAAGAGCAGATCAATCATGTATGTATCTTATGGTTTCAATAATAGCTATACTAATGTTTATGCCAAATCTCAAAGGAGAACAAATAGCTTAGCTAATGACGTGTAACAAAGACTCTCCCGGGGTAAAATACAATATGACTTACTCATAATGCAGGGCACCTAGAGGGAAAATGGATTTTGAGTTATATCCGAGATGAGCTGATCTGTTATTTTTTAAAATAGCGTGTGAGTAGCAATTGTTTTGAATTTAACATGCTTTGAAACCAATGACCGAAAACATTTCCTTTAAGGATATAAAATCTCAATTGGTGTTAGTTGTACTGTTGTGTTCATTCTAACTCATAGAAAGTCCAGGTGCAAGGTAGAATTGCTCTAAGGAGCTTTTCTTGGCTATAATCTTTATGGAATCCGATTTCCAGTTTTTTCTCCTAGGGAGCAGTTGGATGGATCCAAATCACCATTTTTTTTTCCAGTTAGTAGCTGAGCACTGAATCGTGGTGCCACCAGGGTTCCTGTTGTGGATTAAATTGTGTCTCCTGCAAATATGTGATATGAATGTTGACCCCTCTACCTGTGGTTATAATCCCATTGACAAATAGGTTTTCTTTGTTGTTAATGAGGCATCAATCATGGAGGGTATACATTGGGTCAAGCTTTTTTGAGATATTTAGACAGCAAACTAAATAAGAAGAGGTGGGGGAAGATAGATGGCAACCACTAAAGGACCAACAATGAGAGGAAGTTGTCCCTGTGAGCTGGTGCCTTAAATTCTGCATTCTAACCCTGTGCACTGTCAAGGGAAAATATTTCTATCCAGTGAAGGCACCATTGGTTATATTTTTGTTTTAACAGTACTACATAACTATAACAACTCCTGGAAGACTCTGAAATAGTAATAAAAAGTGGCTGTATTTCTAATTTCAGTTGGGTAGGTCATTTGTGTGTGCTTGTGTGTGTTATATATGTTGTTGATTTTGGTTAGTGCCACTCAGTTGGTTTTGACCCTTAAATGTACAACAGAGCAAAACAATGCCTCCTCCAGCATCACCCTTATGGTTTTTGTGGGTTTTTTGATCATGTTTGAGTCCATTGCTATAGCCATGGTGTCAATTCCCTTCCTAAAGAATCTTCCGTTTTTCCACTGGCCTTCTACCAAGCATCATGTTCTTCTCTAGGAACTGGTCCCTGTTGATAACATGTGCACTGTATCTAAGAATGAGAAAATAAGAAGTCTTCTCATTCTTGTTTCTAAGCAGCACTGAAGTTGTACTTCTTCCAAAGCATATTTAATTCTTCTGGGATCTGTGGTATATTTATATTCTTTGCTTGCATCATAATTAAAATGCATCAATTTTTCTCTACTTTCTTTTTCATTGTCTTTCTTTCACATGCACATGGAAAAAAATTAAGTTCTGCTATTAAGCTGATTCCAACTTGGCGTGACCTTACAGGACAGGGTAGAAATTATCAAATAGGTATGCCTGCTCCTCTGGGTTTCTTTGACAGTAACTCAGTGCGTCTCATGGCACTCTACTTCTAGGCTAGGCTTGATCATTTTTTGCAATGACCATGTTGAACACATAGATAATACTTCCAATTAAAGAGGTTTATTAGGGAGGTTAAGCTATCACGTCAAGATCAGTAAAGAGTAAGGATGCATTAATTGGTACAGAGGAGGGCCTCTTTTAGACAGCAGCCAACTCTCTCTGTTTCTCAGCTTCTCAGCTGGGTGACCGCTGCCTTTCTTCCCATGGGCCAGAAAGTCAGCCTGCTGCTCCGCTTCATAGTCAAAGTGCCACTTCTCTGTTCTAGCTCAGGTTCTCATTGCCTTGCATTCAGATCTCAGTCTGGACCCATTGCTCTGTCCCGGGGCCTCTGTGCTACGTCTCTGGTACCTCTGACAGTACCTCCACTACTAGACTGAGATCTCAAATGCACTGCACAAGTGGCTCTCCTTCCAATGCCTTGTGTTCTGCTTCTGTGGTGGCTCTTGTAGCCTATATATATTATAAATTCTGATTTCTAGGTTTGTAGCTATAATCCCATTCTTAGGGAGTCCTCTGCATGCTAATCAGCAGGATTAAGGCAGAATGTATCAACTCTTCATCTTACTAGAGGGTATGAACCAAGCCCCCACTGTTTCCTCAGAGGTATGGTCTGCTCAAAAACACAAATCACACCTCCATCAAAGTTACTCTCTGTGTCAGAGCTTTTATCTTCTCTAACACCAGGATGATTCCCTGGGTTTGTGAAACTGAACATTTTATATTCACTCCTCTTATATGTAAGAAACTTTGAGGGAAAAAAAATGAAACAACACCACCAGCTTTGTCAAAGTGTTCTTTCTGGTTTTAGAGCAGTTGTCATATTTCACCAAGCTGCATCACAGAGCATAGACCGTCTCTGCCCTTTATTTGTATGTCTCTATAAATTCCCATTTTATTTTTTATGATTTTATTTTTAAAACAGTCTTATTGGGACATAATTCACACATCATATAATTCAATAGTTCAGTCATAGTAAGAAGATTTGTGCTGTCATTATTACCAGAATCAATTTTAGAATACTTCCTTCTTGCTTGAATTTCTTGTTATTCGGTCCCCATTTCCCTCCCACATCCTCTGTCTTATACCCAAGAAACCATTAGTACATTTTACTTTTTACTCACTTTCATTTGTATATTCTCCATTAGAAGAGAAATTCCTACAGGACATCAAGCCATTTAGAAATATAAGTTTATATAGCACTCTTTGACTGTAAATGCCTCTGGATTTCACCTAATAACTTTTAAAAAATCTGAGCATGTAAATATATATCTTGTCCACTCTTTAGTTTGAATCATAAGAAATCAGAGGCAAACATACTCTCTGTTTTATCTCACACCAAGACTCCAAGGTTCTAGTTTACAAGGTATTTATGATTCATATCTTAATTTGTTTTTGAGAATTGGGCTTTCCTAGGTTTTGAGAACCTCTTTTATTTCCCAATCTCAAGATAGCTCCTCTTTAACACAAAGAGAATGCAAGTCAATTAGATCAACACAGAGAGTGGGTTGGAGTTTGAGGCACAGCAGTCTGTTAATAAGTCTTACCTTTTCAGCTATTATTTCATGTTCCTTGTTATTAAAAGTTAGTATTCCTATCATGTTTATGAATTATGCCTTAACCTTTAAGTTTAGACTTTCACAGTTTTGATCAGATACCTAATATGAAGAGGTTCAATTTATGGCAGATGAGTTAGTTATCCTTTTGCATGTCTTTAGTTTCCTCTATCATCATGTGAACGTTATCTTATCCTCACAGAGACCATGAAATGATCTCAGATATTCCTGAGGTAGCTGGGAATGCACTTTGAGAATCAGTTTCCCAACTAATGATGCCAATTTTGTTTCTCTTTCTAGGAATTGGCACACTTTGGCCCAATGAGGTGTCAAAAAAGGTATGCTGGAGGCAGTGAAGGAAAGAGACTTCTTCATACTTCAGAAGATACATAAGGAGCCAATCTTTCTTTAGTGCCACAAACTAATAAACAGCCACATATGCTTCTGTTATAAATACTGTGAACTTAAGAAAATCACATTTAAGCTCTGGGCATGGCAGAAGAGAGATGTAGATACCCAAGACCTTGATGAGGCCATTTAACTGTGAGGTGGATCCAAATAGAATTCCTAATGCCTTTGAACTTATATGAATGCAGGCCAGCAAGTTAAGGAGACAGACAGACAGAGAGATAGAGAAAAAGCTAGATATAGATAGATAGATTTCAGTTGACTTTTTTCTCTTTCATGGACAAAATATGTATGCTTTTTAAAATTTAGTAGTTTTGCATATTTCCAGATGACTGAGAGTTTTTTATTTATTTCACTGAGAGTTACTTAACCTTTTCTGTTCCTTTTTTTGGTAAGAAGACCAGACTCAAAAAGATTTCCAGTCATGGTAACCCACCAGGACCGTTGTTCTCTGCCCTATTGTCACTGTGAGTTGACCCACTCAATGGTGGTAAGTTTGGCTTTAGTTTGCTTCCTTGTCTAAATATGTAGCAATTACGATAAGATATAAAACAAGGGTAGCAAAACAGATAAACATTTTCATGTATCCAAAATAATAGAAACACAGTGATTACTTGATTCTGAAGCTGAAAATCTACTGGACCTACTGAATAGAAAGTGGCAGCAGTGAGTTTAATGTGTGGAAAACAGGAATAAAGAACACCATGTACATTACGAAGGAGTAAAGTCAGATGTCACACACAGTGGAGTGGTATGTGTGGGAGTGTGTAACGGTTAAATAATTTTATGTCAACTTGAAGATATAGTAAAATGTACAGTAGTAACCAACCTGTCAATCAGGCTACAGACTGATGGTACCTCCTTGGAGATGGACCTCCTTCTCTAGGGATGGCTCTGGGACTCTCCTCTCGTCTCTGCCTTTACCTTACTGCTTTCTGGCCACTCCTGGACCTGCTGGACCTCTGCCATGTTTCTATCGCCTTGGATCCATGGGACTTTTCACCCACTAACCTGTGATATCCCTGCATTTTGCATTATTGCAAATGGCTGCATAAATCTGAAAAAAGACTTATGGACTAGTATCAGACTTATGGACTTGAGTTGGACTGGGCCGAGAATATATGTATATATGTGTGTGTGTGCATATATACATATATATATATATATATATATATAACTACTTCTTGATAAAGGGCTTTCTCTTACACACACTATGTGAGTGTCACTGGATTGGTGTCTCTAGTCAACTCAGCCTAACAAAGAGTGTTGTGACCCCCAAGAATGATCCTTTTTATGAAAACTCCTTTAGGTCCTTTTTTTACTCTTCCATGACAGAAATATTTTTATTTTACTCTCGCATATATATATATATATATATATATATATATATATATATATATATAATATGTGTGTGTGTGTATAAATTCCCCACTAAAGTTGAGTTAGTGGGCATTTGTACTCTTTGGTCATATTATGTATTGTGAATTTTTAAAAATATTGTGGGATACACAAATATACTACTGGACTCTGCAAGTAGGACAGATGGAATTGTTTTGCCTTTTAAATTTTTTTGGATTGCAACTTCAAAACACATGCAATAACACATGAAGTCATCTTGCACTGGCTGCATGCCATTGTTCAGAATCCTGAAAAGTATACAAATCAGATTTATTTGTCTCATGGATATGCTTAGTTTGTATTTCACCTGAAAATACATTTACTTTAAAGTTACCCAACACTGAAAACCGTATTTCCCAATAACACAAAGGAAACAGCAAAGATACAAAAATTTCACGACATTTGAATTTCAGGATGCACCATCTCTTACCCCTCACTGAAGCAATTTGACGAGGACACGCTACCTTTCATTTTAGGTCATTAAGTCCATGCCCGAAATTGTGTGATAAGTGATACAAAAACACACCAATAATTATTACCCCAGAGGTGGAAAATGAAAGTGATACCTGTACCAGAAGTCATTAAAGGTTTAGGCTAAAAACATGTCAATTACTGAATATGCAATGTTGAGAGTGGGTCAACAAAACAACTGCAAGTCCAGGAAACAGGCTAAGCCTGGAGCTGGCCTTATGACATTGATCTTTGATATTTCTTTCACTGGTAAAAGAGACTCTGAGGGCACCAAGATAATTCTAGCTTAGATCATAAGCCACTACTGACTTCTGTTCATCTCCCCCACCCCCACCCCCAACCTCGGAGTGGAGTCTGACATATAGCACCCCTACGGGGTAGAGTAGAACTGTTTGTGGGATTCATAGGGATATAGACGTTTACTCAAGCCAGCAAATCTGTACTCAGGCCTGTCTCAATTGTCTGGCCTCAGAGTGATTGATCACTGGGTTAGGAACTCCCTGATTGCCTCCTGCCTCTGCCTTGCCTTAAGAACTCTCACTCACGAAGAAAGTTGATGGTACCCAGCTATCAATCAGAGTAGTGTCTGGGGTCTTAAAGGCCCCAATATCAAAGAGTTATTTAAATAAGAAGCCAACTAAGTCCACATGGAGGAAGCATACCAGCTTATGTGATCCAAAGATGACAATTACAAGTTGCAGTACAGTGAGGAGCAAAGGATCAAAACAAAATTTAAGAGCAACTGATTTGTGGAGGACTACTGGGGATGATGGTAGTCCAAAACCCATCTGCAGAGTATCTACTAACAATGAATACTGGCAGATCTGCTTTAACCACAGACCAGAGTCTCCAAAAGCCTCACTATCAGGCAAAGACTATTGTAATCTCAACGATGATGGGTTGAAGTTGATTCTTGGCCAAGTGACCACCGTATAGTCACAGAATGAATTTATTTTGGGTGCAAGCATCACTTACTGGTTCTACACAGAAATTCTTCCCTGGCTTTTTGAATGTTGTCGTTGGTCTTTTCTGTCTTACGCATGATTTTTATTTTTGTCTGTATACTGTTATGCTTTTATTACTAACCACCTTATTGTGATTTTGTTTTTTATTGTTTTCTATTGGGTCTCCCAGCTGCGAAGCACAGGAGGAGTGGAAGCATAATGATAATAACTGATATAAGGGGATATCAGGAATACACGGGTGTAGGGTAGAGAGTATAGGGAAGGAAAGGGGGTTTCAGGAGTGAGGATTGAAGATGGAAAGGAGTAGTAGAAGCGATTGTGATTGCATAACTCATCTTAAAGGCTATTTGACCATTGGTGGGGGGTGTGGAATGTGGGAGCAATTTAATTGATGTAGGGGGTGATTGTACAATTCTTCTTGATATGATTGAACTACTGAATTATATGATAGGCAAATTACCAATAAAACTCTTAGGAACAAAAGAACTCTCACTCATTGTAAATTTGCAAATAAAAATTTCAAAGCTTATGAGGGAAATTAATATCAATACACTAAAATTCAACAAGCTTGAGAATTATCTCCTTAGGAAATAAAAAACAAAGACAAATTGAAAAAAAATCATCTTTAAGACAGAGTGAGATATTCGGATGTGTAATTGAATACTGTATATAGCATTTGTAGAAAAGAACCCAGGAGGGGGGTTGAGCCCCGGTGGCATAGTGGTTGTGCGCAGGACTGTGGCCCACTGGGATGGAGGTTTGATTCCAGCTCCACGGAACAAAGGCTGGGCCTCCTACTCCCACCACCTGAGGGCAGTGATGCCCCCCCCCAAAACAAACAAACAAATAAACAAACAAAAAAAGAACCTAGGATGTTATACCACAAAATGAACTAATCTAAGTCAAATAAAAATGTTTTGGTATAAGCTTCAACAAGCCGAAGTATGCAACACTCAGAGTAAATCACATTTAAATAATTTAATTTTAATTCTTCAATTAGTTACCCTCAAACACTAGGGATTATTCTAGATATTTCTTATCTTTATCAGCTCAACTTCCTAGGTACACTGTTTTTCATCATAAACTCCCTTTTCCCACCTTTATAGCATATTTATTTTGCCAACCCTTGTTTCTGTTGTGTGCTAGGTAAGCTTGTGGTGCCAACATGGCCAAAGACTATAGGTAGGTCTGTTGGGACGACATGGCCAATGAACACACGCGATCAATTGAAGGGCGGAGATAGAAAAGGCTTGGCAACCTCTGCCCTTGTTCTCTTGCTTTTGGATCTTCGGACCAGCCAACTGCCTTGTTTGTCCTGTGCCTCAAGCTCCAAGCAACACTACCCGTGGGATGCCTAATCATGGACTGTGTAGTTGTGAGTTGAGGTTCCTTCAAGTC
>PVJH01041329.1:0-13911 GCA_004026705.1 Nesogale talazaci
ATACCATGAACAGATCCCACAAGTGAAGAGTTTTAGAATCCATTATTTAAAGATGGTATAACAAATATTGACTAAGGAATGATTAACAACTTTATGCCCAGTTAAATATACATATTGCACACCACATTGCACCTGCTAATGAGAGCATTTGGCTCACAAGAACAGCACTAGGACTATACTAAAATGAAGTAAAGTTAAAACACACATGAGCAAGTAAGACTTTGTTTCTGTTAGAGATCAGAATTCCACTGAGCATTCTAAAGCATTAGAAAGCATTTTTTAGAGTTCCACAACGAGTATGTGTGAATTTCAGAAATATAGACATTCCACACATGGGGAGTAGAAAGCATCCTCTGATGTCACTGGTTATTTAGATCAGACATGAGTAACAATATTGGAATGAGTCTGATTTATGTTAAGTCTCTCAACTCAATTTTCAAAAAGTGAAATAAATAACAAGATTCCTGTAGACATGGGAAATTACTTAATGTCTTTTGTACAAAGTGAAATGTGTATTGTGAAATTTACCTGGTTTGGATGTTTGTACATACTCAGGTGCTAACTCTATATCAGGAGAAGCATCTTTGATGGTCTGAGTGGAAATTAAAACAAGATCATTAACAAATAAGTTATACCAAATATAGTCACTAACTAAAGGTAGACATGTGCAAGTTTTTATAAAAAGCCATTACCTTCAGATACTGAGCTTTCATCGTAGAAACTAAAGGACAAAATAGACGCAATTAATTGGAAGAAAATATGACAAACACTAATCATGTACATGCATGAGGAAAAAAGATCAAGCTGAATTCTCATACTTGGCCTTAGAAATATGCAACTTGCATGGTTGGGATTGGTGACTTGTTGCATTTGATAAAAAGGAAACATGAAACACTGTGAATCCATCTTAAAAAGCTCATGAAATGATAGGAATTTAGGATTAACAAACATGCCATGGAGATTTTAAAAGATAGATTATGCTTGTTTTTGAGATTATGCTTTCAATCATATCAACTGAAAGTAATGGTGTCCAATAGTCAAAGTATGTTTTTACCGATTGATGGAGACAAAAGTGATGTCTAATCTGAGGAGCAAATTATGACCCTAAGAAAATATATGTCAAATATAGTGTAAATATAAAAAATAAGCTACTTCTATAGTTAAGGAAAGATGACATGGCTGCAGGGCACAAATGATATGGAAAAAATTAATGAACACAGACATAATCCTACCCACCCAAAATCTGCTGCTTTCGAGTCAATTCTAACTCATCGCAAGTGGATTCCCAAAAGTGTCTATCATTCTTAGCCTGAGTTTTCTCCCATGGTGCAGCTAGTGACTGTTGGACCACCAAAGATACCTTTAGCAGTTTGAAGCTTACTTAACAGCGTGACCAGGGTGCTGTAGGCCTATATAGAACTGGTTAAAGTAAGGCCATTGAATCTACATAAAGTAAAGCACATCAGATTCAATAAATCAGTAGAGTGTATAGAGTAACAGAACTAAAGTGGATTATCCCCTTTCACTATTAAGTGCTACAGCACTGCTTGTAATTAGGAATATCTGTAAACTAAATAGGTGACTGTTATTCTATGTTACTGAGTTGATTACAACTCATAACGACCACAAAGCTAGATCATAAATTATACATCAAGGGATATCAGGAAAGGCCTGTGGCAGGGAAGCCCTATGTATGCAGTGAATGTGGGAACAGCTTGATCAGGAAGAGTGACCTCAGTGCTAATCAGTGAACTCATACAGGAGAGAAACCCCATGTATGTGGTGAATGTGGCAACTGCCCCATTTAGTGGAAAGCACATCTCAAAACTCTTCTAACAACTCATACAGGAAAAAAATCCCATGTATATGGTGAATGTGGACAAGCCTTTATCAGGAAATCTGCTCTCACTATTCATCAGCGAACTCATACTGGAGAGAAACTCCATGTAAATGTAAATGTGGCAAAAGCTTCATTCAGAATGGAAATCTCAAAATTCATCTGTGAATTCACAAAGGAGAAAAACCCTATGTATGTGGTGAGTGTGGCAAAGATTTCAACCAGAAACAACACCTTATAGCACATAAGATATTTCACACAGGAGATAAATCCCATGTGTGTGTCCAATGTAGAAAATCCTTTATGTGAAAGATTTCTCTCACTGTTCTTCAGCAAACTTATACTGGAGAAAAAACTCATGTATGTGGTGAATGTGGAAAAGGCTTCATTGAGAAAGGAAATTTCAAAAAGCATCTATGAATTCATACAGGCAAAAAACCCTATGTATGTGGTGAGTGTGATAAAGCTTTCAACCAGAAACAACAGCTTACAGCACATACGATACTTCACAGAGAAAAATCCTATGTGTGTGTCCAATGTGGAAAAGCATTTAGCTGGAAGAAGGACCTTATCATCAGCAAACACATACTGGAGAGAAGCCCATGTATATGGTGAATGTGGCAACAGCTTCATTAAGAAAGGAAATGGAGAAGACGGTCCAAGAGGGCACCGAAGTAAGTGGCCCAAACTGGGAGCTCTGGTGAGTTTGGTGTCCAGGAGGCTGCGTGGAAGTGCTCGGGTGAGTGGAAAAGTCCCTATGAAGGGCTCTCCCTGGCCAGCAGGGGACCCTGCCCCACATCCGCTTTCTTTTAAGCCCTAGAGATCTGGGTCCTTGTATCGGAGATTTCTCACCGTGGGCCAACCTTTGTGTGCCTTCCCACCAGCCAGGACCGACCCCAATCCACTGCCTAACCCAGGCCCTGTGAACAGGGCAGCCTTCATGTGGAGCCGACCAAGGCTAGACTAGAACACTACACACCCACAGAGACGATCCACTCCCTGCACCCTCCTGAAGGGGGCTGCATGTCTCCCACAGATCCCCTCCATGCAGGGGGATAAAGGCGATTGTGCCTACAGGCTCAGCTCTCTCCCTCTGGACACCCAGGAATGAACCGCTGGTGGTTTCCACTGCCTGCGGCCAGTGCTCCCATGGCCCGTGCCTGGATTGCCTCCTGCCCCCAGGCAACCATGCATGCCGGGACAGTGGGGACTCAACCCCGTCATTTCAGGGGCCTGATGCACAGGGAGCAGCCCAGCACTCTCCATGCACCAACTCCCCTGACCTGAGCCAAAAGGCTCAGGTAGGCCTCTGAGCAGACGTGCCTGGAAAGGAGGGCCAGGCAGGAACTTTTCAACGCCACTTTTGCTAGCAGGAGCTGGCCTCTGGAATCTCTCATGGCTCCCACGGTCCTCCTCCCACCTGCTGTAGTGCGAGAGTTGGGCCAATTGAGTCTCCAGCGGCACTGTGGTTCTCCTCCCGCCTTTCCCAGCTGGGGAACCTGGACGCCTGAGTCTGGCTCTGCCCTGCGGTCCTCCTCCCGGCTTCCCTAGCTTGGGAGCCAGGCCTCGTGAATCGTGCACTGTCCGGTGGGCCTCCTCCCACCTTCCCTAGCATGGGAGCCAGGCCTCATGAGTCACGCACTGCCCCTAGCCAGGTGGCGCGGATGTTGTATTGCCTGTTGGGCCACCACCCGCTTTCTCTAGCGTGGTTCCTGAGCTGCCCCACTTTTCCTACCACTGGAGCAGGGCAGACAAAGGGAATCTGGTTGTCTGAGCCATTGTTTATTGCCCACCGCAAGTTGGGACCTATTGTGTGCCTGGGGGCCCCTGAGCCCCTGAGACTGGGTCCCTGGGAGGCTGTGTGTCCCTAAATCTGTCCTCAGGATCTTGTGAGACCTCAAGTCTGTCCCCAGGAGTCTGTGTGAACAGGAGTGGGGGAACAAGGGTATAACTGGTTTGGTCCAGGACATTAGCTTAACTTCTGTGGCCTCAGCAGTTGGGATCCTGTGTTGTCTGTGTGTCTTGAAGTCTGTGTGTTGGGGAGTGTGTATCTGGGAGCCTGTGTGTCCCAAAGTCTGTCACCAGGGGCCTGTGTTCATGGACTCTGTGTGGGAACAGTAGTCAGCTGACTGGCCCAGGGCCTTAGTTGAACTTCTGAGGCCTTTGAGCAGGAGCAGGGAAGCTGCTGTACTCCTTAGAGTGGAAGTCTGTGTACCCCTGAATCTGGGTCCCCAGAATCTGTCTCTAAGAGCCTGTGTGCACAGGAGTGTGTAGGGGAACATGGGTTCAGTTGGTCTGATCCAGGGCCTTAGTCTAACTTCTGCGGGCTTGGCAGCTGAGAGCCTGGGTTGCCTGTATGCCTGGGAGTCTGTGGGCCTCAGAGTCTGCCCCCAGTAGCCTGTGTGCATGGAAACTGTGTGGGAATAAGAGGACAGCTGGTTGACTCAGGACTTAAGCTGATCTGCTGCAACCCCAGTACCAGAGATGGGAGCTTGCTGCACTGTACAGTGTGAAAGTCTGTGACTGGGAGTCTGTGCACCCAGGAGTCTATGCACACGGGAATCTGTGTGGAAACAAGGGGACAGCTCACTTTTAAGTCAACACAGTACCTGTCTACTCAGCAATCGGACCAATCTCCACAGTAAAACACAGGAACCCTGGGAAAATACCAACACCAATCATTCTGAAAGTGCACAAGAGCCTTTGGTAACTGAGGAACATGGCACCAACCTCTTCAAAAGCATCGCATAAACAACAGAATATCACATCAATGCTAATAAGTAAACAAGAGAGACAAACCACAGCAACAGATCTCATTACGCTCATAGAAGAATCTGATGTGGATATGCTACATAAAAAATTCTTAGAAGATTGATAGGAGAAATAAAAGAGATGAAGGAAGTTACACAGACAAAGGATGCAACGATAGAGGGAATGAAGGCCACAATAGAAGGGATGAAGGCCACAATAGAGGGCATGAGGATCAAGCATCAGAGGGAAACACAGGAGTTAACAGGGGAAATAGCAGAAGCTGCGCGCAGGGATGCTGAACTCACCAACAGATTGGATGAGGCTGAGACTTGTATCAGTGATCTTGAAGACAACCAGGTTGACCTCAACAAATGTGAAAGACCATCAAACAAGATAATAAAAGAGACAAGAAAACCTGAGATCAATGAGCGATGCTATGAAAAGGAACAGCATATGAATCATCGGCCTACCAGAACAAAACACAGTGAAGAAATCAACAGCTAATTTAACAAGGGAATTTCTGAAAGAAAATTTCCCCAACCTAATGAACGAGAATAAGTCTATCATACAGGAAACAGATAGGACACCGAGTAGACTAGCACCCAGGAAGAACTCACCAAGATATATAATAGTTAAACTATCCAACTTCAAGAAAAAAGTGAAAATCCTGACAGCAGCAAGAGAAAAGAGGATGATCACATATAAGGGCTCTCAGGTAAGAATATGTGCAGACCTATTAAAAACCTAGAAACCATTGAGGAGAAGAGAGTGGACCAATATCTTCCAGAAGTTGAAGGAAAACGCCTCCCCTAGAAATCTTTACCCTGCAAAGCTATCTATCAAGATAAATGGGGAAATAAGGGTCTAATAAGATAAGGAAAAACTTAAAGAATATGCCGTGAGACACCCAACCCAGAGGAAATTCCTTTCCGACTCACTATGGCCAAAAGACCAACACCCAGCCAGCACAAACAGACCATCCTATACTCTAACCTCACCCAATCACCAAGAACATATGGCCACAGATAGAAAATATAGCAATAAAGAAGGACCCAATGAAACAACAGAACTACAAAAAGGGGAATAAGAAAACACATACACCAAAAACCACAAAAGGCCAGCAATGAAAGCACAGATAGGGATAATAACTCTAAATGTCAATGGCTTGAACTCCATCATTAAAATGAAATGGTTGGCTGACTGGCTTGGAAAACATAATGCATCAATCTGTTGTCTGCAGGAAACACATCTTAAGCTCGCAGACAAGAATAAACTAAGAATAAAAGGCTGTAAGAGGATATATTGGGCTAATGATGAATCAAAAAAAGCAGGGGTCGCAATCCTTTTCTCTGATAAAACAGACCTCAAGATTCAAGCCATAAATAAGAGACAAGGAGGGGCACCTTATAATGATCAAGGGAACACTTCACCAGGAACTAGTGAGCATAATAAATATATATGCGCCAAATGAGAGACCCGTGAAATTTGTCAAACAGACTATGCAGAACATGAAAAAAAATGTTACAGACTCAATATTAGGAGACTTTAAAACGCCACTATCAGAGAAAGACAGATCTTTGGAAAACAATCTCAGCAAAGAGACTATAGAACTAAATACCACAATAAGACAACTATATTTGATAGACATTTTCAGGGCCTTCCATCCAAATGCAAAAATACACATTCTTCTCAAGTCCACATGGCACATTTTCAAAAATTGACCACATGTTGGGACACAAGTCCAGCATAAGTAAATTCAAACACATAGAGATCATACAGACATCCTTCTCTGACCACCATGCCATAAAGCTGGAGATTAATAAAAAGGACCAGTAGTAAAACAATGGCAAACAGTTGGAGGATGAATAACGAACTTCTGCAGCATGAATGGGTAATGACCCAGATTAGAGGGGAGATCAAAACATTTCTAGAAATTAATGAGAATGAGAATACTTCACATCAAAACCTCTGGGATACTGGGGAGGCAGTTATCAGAGGTAGCCTGGTTGCAATAGGAGTACACATGAAAAAGGAAGAGAGTCTTATGGCAAACACGCTCTCAGAAAAACTCCAACAACTAGAACAGAGTCAGCAGAATAATCCCTCCAACACTAAAATAAAATAAATAATAAAAATTAGGGCAGAGTTGAACCACTGGGAAGACAAAAAACAATGCAAAAGATTAATGCAGCAAAAAGTTGTTCTTTGAAAGGATCAATAAAGTCGACAGGCCACTGGCAAACCTGACCAAAGAAAGGAAAAAACAAGCAACAATAGACAGGAGGAGGGATGAAATAGGGGAAATCACAACACACCCTAATGAAATTAAAAGGATTATCACAAAGTACTATGAAAATCTGTACTCCAACAAGTTCAACAATCTGGAAGACATGGACAAATACCTGGAAAAACAATCCCTCCCTAGACTGTCCCAGATAGAGGTCAAGGAACTAAACAAACCCATAACAAGAGAAGAGATAGATATGGTTATCAAGATATACCAACAAAAAAGGCTCCTGGACCAGACGGTTTCACTAGGGAATTCTATAAGGCTTTCATGGAGGAGCTGACACCTATCATCCACAAAATTTTCCAGAGTATAGAGAAGGATGGAAAACTCTCCAACTCATTCTATGAAGGCAGTGTAACTTTGATACCCAAACAGGGTATCAAAGGAAGGGATTCCAGAGGAGTAGAGAACTATAGACCACTATCTCTAATGAACATAGATGCAAAATTTTTCAACCAGATATTGGCCAATATAATACAAATGGGACTTAATAAAAATAAAACACATGTGTGCATCAAAGGACTTTACCAAGAGTGTAGCCAGGCAACCCACTGACTGGAAGAGGATTTTTAGCAATGGTACAACAGACAAGGTTTTATTATAAAAATCTACAATACCCTTGTTTCCTGCAAGAAGAGGAAAACAGATAACCCTTTGAAGAAATGGGAAAAAGAAATGAAAAGAAGTTTCACTAGGGAGGAGGTCCATATGGCCAATAAACATATGAGAAAATGCTCCTGCTCACTAGCCATTAGAGAAATGCAGATTAAAACAACCATGAGATATCATCTAACACCTTTGAGGCTAGCCCAGGTCAGAAAACCAGAGTACAACAAATGTTGGAGTGGAGGTGGTGAAATAGGAACACTTCTACATTGTTAGTGGTCGTGTAGATATGTACAGCCACTATGGAAAGCAGTCTGGCAATACTTAATGAAAATGGAAGTTGGGCTACCCTAGGATCCAGTTATACCACTATTGGGTATATATCCAGAAGAGGCAAGAAATAAACCACAGCCAGTGGTATGCACACCAATGTTTATTGCAGCAGAATTCACAATCACAAAGACTTGGAAGCAATCTAAATTTCCATCAGTAGATGAAAGGATCAGCAAAATCTGGCACATACACACAATGGAATACTGTTCCTCACTCAAAAGCTCGGATGAGCACATGAAACATATCTCTGAGTGGAAAGAACTGGAGGACATTATGGGAGGAAAGTCAGTCAAGCACAAAAGGATAAGTACTGCATGAGTCCCCTGAGGTAAGTAGAAACAGTATGGTGAGTATAAAAGAGAAGACTCCTATACCATAACAGTTAGTCCAAGATGTAGGGTAAGGGGAGGAGAGAGGACCAAACCCAGGGAGGTACACATTGGGTGCAACACAGTGATGGGAGAAGGATAAGGGGGTCAAGGGGATAAGGAGATAAAAGGGAGTTCAAAAGTGAAAGGATAACAGAGGGAACAGGGCACTAATCTACCCATGGGAGGGAGTACTGGTCTTGTCTCCACAGAAACCGGAGTGGGCGAGCAGTTCCTACCACGAAACAGCCAGCATGGACGCATGGGAGGATGCAAGAAAAGAGAGATCCACAGAGCTGGACGCAACCAGTCAGATGGACTCCATCCCTAGAAGTGAGCGTGGTGAGAACAGATTGGGGCAGGGGCCAGCACCCCACACCCACAGGGACAAAGACAAGAAGGGAGGAAGAGGAAGAGAGCTGGTCCAAGCTCCACGCAGACACATGATGCTCAGAGGATTACATCCCTCTGGAGACCCATTGCGCCACAGAAAGGACTGGGCAAACAGTGATTCTTAGGGGCACGAGAGAGGAGAGGAAAAGGGGGTGTGAGCAAACACATGGACAAGGGAGGGGGAGCAACACGTGGTCTGGAATTGATGGAAAGGAGGGTGTGGGAGGCCTGGTCAGGATTAAGCAAGGACAATGAATTTGTGAGGAAACACTGAAATGCCAATGAAGGTGGAACATGATGGTGGGACAGGAGGAGATGAAAGGAAATAGAGGAAAGAGCTAGAAGGCAAAGGGCACTTGCAGAGGTCTAAACATAGGTATGTCCATACATAGATACAACTATCTAGTATAAGGTGGGAATAAATTTAAGAACATATCTATAGGCCAAATATTAGGGTAACAGGTGGACCTTGGGCCCTCACCCTGGTGCTCCCTCAATGCAAGAACACTTTGTTCTATGAATCTGGTACTCCTCGAGGCTCACTGGCCCAACACGATCACTGAAGTTAAATGGGTGCACAAGCAAATGTGGAAAGCTGATGGTGCCCAGCTATCAAAGGATATATCGTCTGGGGTCTCAAAAGCCTGAAGATAAACAATAGACCATTTACTTGAGAAGAGACCACACCCACACAGAAGAAGCACAACAGCCAGCATGGCCACATGGTGGTGAAAGGTCTAGGCAATAGATATCAAACGGGAAGGGGGGGTGCACACATATCACTGTATGCACACATCCCCAAGGTGCCCACTGAGGACATGTGGGTGCGTGAGCAAGATGACGAAGAAAGCGGATGGTGCCCAGCTATCAAAAGATATAGCATCTGAGGTCTTAAAGGCTTGAGCATAAACAAACAGCCATCTAGCTCAGGAGCAACAAAACCCAACATAAAAGAAGCTCACTTGCCTGTGCAATCATGAGGTGATGAAACAACAGGTATCAGGCATCAAAAAATAAAAATAAAAATCAATGGACCAATTGACTCCTGATATCGCTGAAGACAAATGGATACTGAGGCAAACAGAGTAGAAGAAACGATGGTACCCAGCTACCAAATGATTGAATGCCTGGAGTCTCAAAGATTTGAAGATAATCGATTTGCCATTCAGCACAGAAACAGCAAAGCCCACATGGAAGAAGCACACCAACCTGTGTGATCAAGAGGGGCCGAAGGGAGCAGGTATCGAGCATCAAAGAACAAAATCACATCATTACGAATGAGGGGGAGAGCAGGGTGGGGATCTAAGGCCCACTGGTGGGTAATTAGTCACCCCTTTACAGGGGAGTCACAGGGAGGAGACAGACCAGTCAAGGTGAAGCCAGGCAGTGATGATGCATACAACTTTCCTCTAGTTCCTGAAACCTTCCTCCCCTCCCCCCTCACCATCATGGTCCCACCTCTACCTTACAAATCCAGATGGACTTGTAGAGAGGGGAGCTGGAGATAGGGGGAAACCAAGATAGATGAGCCCCTTCAGTGGTTAGATTGGAGCTGCTGAAAGGGTAGAGAGAAGGTGGGGCAGAGAGATGGAACCAACTGCAAGGATATACACATAAGCTCCTATTTGAAGGATAAGCATCAAAGGAAAGAAGTTTTTTGCATAAATTAATTGGAAAAATCTTATATGTGGAAGGCAGGCTTCATTAAGCATGAGAAAATTCCCCAAAAGAAAATATTTCATTGGAGCTAAGTATAAGAAAACTTCCAAAACAAAGAGGTACTAAAGTTTGCCCTGGGCCAAGAGTGGGAACACACAATTGTGACTCACCATATGGGTACCCATGTTCTGGATTGCTGTCCCTCTACTGACATGGTCCACCGTTGTGGGGAGAGGACCTCCCAGACTTCCACAGGGTGTGTGGGTACATTGTTGCTCTTCCAGTTTTCAGTGCCCTAAAGAGAGCCGAACCTGGTGTTTCTGGATCACAGCTATACCAAGCAGTAGAGTGTCCACCCAGAAGCCAGTTGTATCTGCCCCACCTACATGCTCTTTGTTATCCTCCAGAGCCAGCAAAGAAGTACCATAAAATAAGAATAAAGAAAATAGAAGATGGGGGAAATTCATCCAGAAGATGAATGGACTACAGTAAACCTCGACTTCCATGACCCTGAACCCAGAAGAATGAGATAGTGCCCCTCTTCTATTGCTAGATACTCTGAAAGGGATCACAAAAGAGGGTCATGAATGGAGTGGGAGAACAAAGTGGAGAAAAACCCCAAAATCATAACATAGAGCAGGCTTACTGGTCTGATGGTGACTTGCAATTTGCAGCTTATGGCCTTTGGTTAAGATGACGCTTCACTCTTGGACCTGTACTCACTCCTCTCACTCAGCTTTCATCCCAACAATATACAGGCTTCGAAGGGAGGAATAACATCTGAGAGGTATATACTCTTAGAACAATCAAAAGGACAGCATTTGCTTATGGATAAAAACTCTTCAAAGCAAGAAGAAATGGGAAAGAAGGATGAATAATGAGAAACACAGGGAGGACAGAGTGGGAACATGTTGGGATATCTTGGGGACTAGAATCAATGTATGAATTATTGAATGGAAAACCAATTTACTCTGTAATGTAAACCATTAAAAATGTTTTTTAAAAATTAAGAGCTCATGTGTCATCAATGATTTCATGTAGGATAGCGGGGCAGTCACCTAATCTGATTTGAGGATTAAGAGTCTAGGGGTGGAGTCTAGGCTGTCAATCTGGAGATAGCCAATACAACCTCTGTGTGGGCATGACTTTCTCTTGAGAATTCTGGGGAATACGGTGATGATAGACTCATAGCTCAGTCTCTTGGGCAGGATACAAGGCTGACTCACTGTGAGACATTCCAGAGGAAAAGCCTGATGGGCTTACCCTGATGGAACCAGACTTGTGAAGCCAGAAAAGCCACATAGAGACTCCTTCCAGTGTCGAGATGCTTCAGAAGTCACAGAGCAGCCTCTGCCAGGGATGAGATGCTTCTAACGCCACAAGACTCTGCATCCACTAGCCTGTGATTGTCCCGGTGGCATTGCATGTGCCTTGTGAATCTGAAGAAGAATTTCTAGACTGGTATCAGACTTACGGGATAATATCAGACTTGTAGGCTTGGTCTGCACTGGTTTGGGATGCTTTCTCAATTCCTCTTGTATAGACATCACCCTTATATACATATGAATTTGTGTTTCTATTCCCCCCAGACGAACACAGATAGTTACCATGAGCCTGTAGTGAATGTGGGTAGCAAACTTTTACCTTTGTTTCTAAGTTTTCTTGACATAAACACCAAATTGAAAAGCCTTAAATTCAGTCAAGATTGGAAATTTTCCACAGGAAGTCATGTGACATCACATATCAGTGATCTCATGCAGAAGGAACGCTCTGGCAATATAGGGACTTTGCAAATACACTTTTTGGTTTCTTTCATTGTGGTAGTAAACTACATTAGAATTTTAACCAATGTAGTTCTGATTGGCTGGCCTTTATCCTGAAAGAAGTACTGACAATAGAGGATTTGAATACAGTGAATGTGACAGTGCATATGCATTTAGTGACTGGCAGTGCCTCGGTATCCAATTACATTTTCTCCTATGTTCCACAAATCCCACAGGATATGCTGTGATGCACTGTCTGGACAGAAGGGCTGAACAAAATGCCTGCTACATTGTATGACTGCAATGTAAATCCTGCAGGAAATCAGGTGAATATGGAAACCAGGAAAGCCTGACTCATCGTGTGTGTACACTGACCACTCAAGACCAATATCTGATTTTGTATTTGCTCTCTTTTCATGCACTGTAACTGTTAACCAGAGAAATACTGTGTCCATAGAAGAGGAATGTGGATGGCCTTGCTATCGTGCAGAATTCTTTGGAAGGCGGATGCTTTTACTGATAGACGATTGAGCACCTCTCCTGCCAGCACCTACTGAGGAAGAGAAAGCCCTTGAAAATGCGTGTGACCTGTGAAGTGGTGTTTTTGTCACATTAGTTTATTTCAACTTGAGACCACTATATGCATGACCTATCACCCTATTTTTACATATCAAAGTTCCAATAACTGAAACTCCAGTATTTCATTCTAACTCTGGTGAGGCATTTTACTAACCTCATTCCCTTTGGGGCATGTTAGACACTTTAGACTTTCCTAACAAAGTTTACTGTTTAGGAATTTGCAAGAGCTTCTTTTCTGCAAACACCACCAGCATAGTATTTTTTTTTGCATCACTGCCCTCTGGTGGTCGTGGGAGCTGCCCAGCCTTGCTGCTGCTGGATTTGAACCGCCAAGCCAGTGGGCTGCAATCCTGCACTCAACCACTATGCCACTGGGGCTCAACCAGCATATTATAATTTTGTCCACAATACTGTTGTCTCCTTTTAGTCGTCACCAGACTTAGACCGGTATCATTATTGAAATAAATTTACTCTTGCAAGATAACTTCCTTTCTTCAAATGAGTTCAGGTTAGCAAGTGATAATTAAGCTTTGTTGTTGTTTTGTAAGACAAAGGCAAACCCTCCTAAACTTGAATTGATAGTAATTAAAAAAATAGAACCCAAAAATAAAATAAAAACAAACAACCAAAATGCAAATTAAAAAGTAACCTGGGCAATAAGAAATAATTTTAAGCCAAAAAAATACATATAAACCTTTATCTTTTGGGGTCTTTTTTGACCCATTGTAAATCTATTGTAGTTTAAAATTTTTCTCTTCTTTTCAATTGAACTTTATCTATGTTTTAATTTGTTGTTGTTTGTTAAAATATCTTTCTCTGAATTTCATGATGTCTAGTAGTGCTTTTGCTGGATCGTAGGGGATTTCAAGTTCTGTCTTTTTTTTTTGTAGTGCCACAGTGATTGATTTCCTCAGTGGCTGGATGCATTTATAAGTCTATCAGTAGTATATATGAATCCCTTCTTATCCTCTCAAGCATTTGTTGTTTTGCTTGTTTGATTTGGGCTGGCATTGTAGGAGTTAAGCCTGATCTTATTGTAGTTTGGATTTCTTCCTGAAGGCTTGTGATCCTGAGCACTTTTGAATATGTTTGTTAATTATTTGTAATTCATTTTTGATGAACTATACATATATTTTCCCCATGTTTTATGTGGTCTCTTGTTTTTCTTATTGTGATATTGTCAAATTCTGTATATTTTTTAAATTTGTTCGATGTGTCATTGTTAAAAAACTTCCCCAATCCATGGGCTCTCATTTCACCCTTCTCATGCAGTCTTTTGATGTGCATAAATGGAGTAATTTCGGGCTGAGTCCCAGTGGCGTAGTGGATGAG
>PVJH01041330.1:0-15044 GCA_004026705.1 Nesogale talazaci
GACATAGATATACCTACACACACACACGAACAGAATGACATAGATATACCTACACACACACGAAAAGAAAGACATAGATATACCTACACACACACACAAGAACAGAAAGACAGAGATATACCTACACACATGAACAGAAAGACAGAGATATACCTACACACACACACACACGAACAGAATGACATAGATATACCTACACACACACACACACGAACAGAAAGACATAGATACACCTATACACACACAGCGCTCTAACATGGTCTACACCATAGGATCATTCCTTCTTTTAAAAACTTTTTATTGTGACTTAAGTGAAGGTTCACTGAGCAGAGGATCAGTTTTGCATGCAATGAAACAGATACACCTATACATTGTTTTTCTGTTCATTCATTGCAGTTCCCTCAATGGACCATCACTTATTCTAAGTCCTCCCAGTGCTTCCTGTTTCCATGCCTCCTGTTTCCTAACTCTCTGGATTTTGTCCTGGGGTAAACACTGGCCTTTTGGTCTTAAATGGTTGATTATGTGAACCCTGGAGAACGTTCACTTCCAGACCTGAAAGGTAACTGAGGGTCTTGCACAATCTCACCCGTCTCAATCCCATCAATAAGCCCGGTCTCTGCACAAATTTGAGTTTCTCCATTCTTTTTTTTTTTTTGGGGGGGGGGCATCACTGCTCTCGGTGGTGGGAGTAGGAGGCCCAGCCCCACTGCTGGAATTGAACCTCCATCCCAGTGGGAGTCTCTCCATTCTAGCCGAGATCATCAAACACCATGCTTTTTGAGCAACTGGTAGTGGTAGACAAGCCATCTAGTTTGGGCTGCAGATTGTGGAGACTGACACAGTGCACTAAGTCCACTGAATGAATTCTTCCCAGACATCTTTTGGTTTTCATCCCTCTCCTTTCCTTCAGATGGGGAGAGATCAAATTTTGCACCTTAGATGACTTAAGACCTTTAGAAACATTAGTTGTTACTGATTCAAGTCAGATAGAGAACATTGTCTTTGTGAACTGTGCTATGCCCGTTGAGGTTAGACCCCGAGCCTGTAGCCCCAGTGTGGGGTCATTTCTGTGAGGTGTTTCCCCTTGAGGACAAGGACCTATCTTTCCTAGAGGGGAGCCTCAGTGAGTCTGGGTGCAGTGAGCTGCTCCTGGTGCACAGTCGCAGAGGCCCTACTCCCAACTCCATGGTCTGGACGAGCCTGTGGTTCCAAGTATGCCCCCCACCACACTGTGCCCCACCCCATTTATCTTCTGTCTCCAATAGGGTTCTTTTCTTGTGATTAGTGATTCTCAGGGTGGGTTCATAAGGCAGCAGCATCAACATCACCTGGAAGCTTGTTAGCAATGCAGTCTTGAACCCCACTTCATACCTACTGAGTTAGAATCTCTGGGTTACGGAGGGTCCAGCAATTCATTTTAACAAGCCCTCTGGATGGGGAAAGCTATAAGTGCTTAAATCAGAGAACAGCTGCCCGCAACCAAAGGCAGCCTCATGGTGTGGGCGGGGCGGGGTGAGTTTTTAAGTGAAGTTCTGAAGTGCAAGTTTTTCCCAGCCCCCTAAGGGTAAGCCTGGGTATTTAAATAAGTGTGGGTGCCCTTACCCAGAGTCAGACAGTAACTCACTCAAGCGCATATGTGAGAATTTGTCTGGGGTTCCCAGGCCTCAATAGACATAGACAGGCGATCAGGTAGGGCAGGTTCCAGGGAAGTGGAGGAGAACGGTTCACACCAAGATACATCCTAGACCTTCAAATCCCTTTGCCCCTTGTCCCTTCCGAGGGTCCCTGAGTGTTCCTTAGGAGGTCAGAGCAGCTTAGTAGCTGCCAGACTCAGACTCATGTATGCATGAGCTGCCCCTAAGACCAGCAAAGTTCTTTCTCTGCAGGGGTGGGCCAGGGCCAAGGGAATTTAGGGGCTCAGCAAACAAGGCTTAGGCAAGAGCACATCATTCTCTGAGTCATGACCCACGCCTGGAGTGCAGAATTCCCTTCGGTCCCCTCCCAGAGCAGCTCCCAGGACCTACTTCACCACCCCACTCTTGTCACTCTGCTCCGGCCTGTGAAGCCCCAGGCAGCTGCTCACCTGGCCCACCACCAGGCTGATGGCATGGTCCTGTAAGACTCTGAAGTGAAATGGGGCCTCTGTGAGCTGCAGGGGGTGTGGGGAGGGGAGAGGGAGAGGAGAGGCTGAGCTTCTCGTGCTCAGATCTGGTTTCGCTGCTGCTTCCCATGGCTCACTGCCACAGGCTGAGCCACCAGCTGTGCTATATAAGGCCTGGAGGCCAGACCGCTGCAGAGGGAAGGCTTGGCCCCCCAGCTGAGGAGTCCTGCTCAGGCTCGGTGAGCACCTTTCCCATTCCTCTTACCCCACTCCCTGACCTCCCCTGACGACCCCTCTTCTCACTTTTACCCCGCATCTCTTACAGAGTAGACTCCCTTTCTGCTTGGCAGGCCTCTTCCCCCCCTCCTCCTGCCCCCCTCCCAAACTAGCCCAAAGTTCTCTCCTTCCCCACACCCCCACCCCTATTCCCTGCCCTGAGCTCAGGGTCCTCAGAGGGTCCTAGTTAGGGTCTCTGTACCTCTGGGTGCTCCTGCTTGTCTCCCCTTGGTCAGTCTGTTTTGTCTGTGTACTGGGTGCGTGGGGTAAAGAACTATTGGGGTAGACGCTGCGGAAAGATGGGGGTGCGGAGAGAAACCTGTTTGGACTGCCAGATAGGAAATGGGTTTTCCACAAGGTGCCTCAGGCTACCTTGGCCTCTCAGTCAGCCTCAGACCCGGCTCAGCCCCAACGCTGAGTGCAGGCTCAGAGCTCCAAGTCTAGCTGCCTGGTCTAAGACTCGCCATAGCTTGAGAGCTTGGGGACATCCCTGGGCCACTGCTGCCTCATTTGAGAAATAGTTCGCAGTGTGAAGGAGAAGGGGTAGACCAGATGATTTGTGATTTCTTTCCCCAGGTTCCAGGACTCTTGAAATCCAAGTGCTTTTGAAACTTTTCAATGGTGAGACTCCTTAACAAACCCTAGACTTTGGAGTTGAAGGGACCACTTTAGACTTTAAAGGAATTGGTTCTATTCAGGGTTTGCCAGAGCTCTGTGAACTACAGCCTGGATCACACCCCATGGTCCCTTGTCGCTACTCTAGGACTGCCTTCCTCTGTCCCATGCTGTAGCACCTAGCCTGCCGTTAGCAGTTACTAGAGAGCCCTGACCTGTCACTATAGGTCCTATCAGCTTCCCTTCAGTTCCTTTTGCCTATGTGACTCCAGGTTAGGCCCCAAACACACAGCCTAGAAATGTGTTCCAGCTGTAGTCCGAGACCATCTGGAAATGTGTTCATTGAGGTGTTGTGTGAGAGATACCCGCACTGCAGCATGTCTCCCTGTGAGTTGGGGTGTGGTGTGGGGGGCTGCAGGTTCCTAGTAGGCATTCCAAGAGTGTGAGTAGGAAAACAAAGGCCCTTCAAGTCTAGGTCCTGAAAGTGATTAATGACTCACCCAGAGACTGCTGGGAGTGAGCCCCAGCTCCTCCTCACAGGCCAGGAACCTCCCCACCCCTACTCTCTCTTGTGCTGCCTGATGTGAGGCCCTGAAGCCTGCCTTCCAAAGGAGTTGGCCTGGTTTTATAACTCAGATTCTGCACTCGGGCAAGTGTCACCTCCCACAAGTCCTTATTCAGCTCTTTTACATCATTGACAGCTCAAGAAACACCCCCACTGGACCCTTAAGAAGTGACTCAAGGCTGAGCCCTGGTGGCGTAGTGGTTGTGCGCAGGACTGTGGCCCACTGGGTCAGAGGTTCAATTCCAGCAGTGGGGCTGGGCCTCCTACTCCCACCACCGGAGAGCAGTGATGCAAAAAAAAAAAAAAAAAAAAAAAAAAGAAGTGACTCAAGATGTGGACCCTCACAGATCTTATTTTCTTATTTATTTGCAGGTCCCTGCATCCGAAAAGCTTCTTGGGGGAACACGTTCCAGAGGCCAGTTGACACTGTGAAGCACCTCATCCATTTCCTGCCATGTTCCCCACAAGGCCTGGGGGAAATATGTGGGGGACCAAGGCCTGCATACTCTTCCTCCTGGCTACCTCTGTGTGGGGTACAGGCTAAGTATCTCCTAGCTCCCCAGGATCCATTTGCCATAGCGAGGCTAGGTTGGGTTAGGGTCAAACTGCGCAGCTACATTAGGCCAGAGCAATGGCTTTAAGGCCTGAGGCTGATTTATGAATTTCTGAGTAATTATGTCCTATTTGCTTTCTCAAAGGAGTTGAAATAGTTCCTAATATTGAAACTCAAAGGACAGAACTTCCCCCACCCCATGCAACTCATAACAATCAACATATACATCTATTGTATGCTAAGCCCATTTGTGCATTTGTTGCCATCATCATTCTCAAAACATTTGCTTTCTACTTAAGCCCTTGGTATTAACTCCTCATATTTTCCCTTCCTCCCCACTTCCCCCTCCCTCATGAACCCTTGATAATTTATAAATTATTATAATTTTGTCATATTGTATACTATCTTAGGTCTCCCTTCACCCACTTCTCTGTCTGTCCCCTAGGAAGGAGTAGATTATATGTAGATCCTTATAATTGGTTCCCCCTTTCTACCCCACCTTTCCTCCATCTTCCCAGTATCACCACTCTTACCACTGGTCCTGAAGGGACAATCTGTCCTGAATTCCCCATGTTTCCAGTTCCTATCTGTACCAGTGTACACCTTCTGGTCTAACCGGATTTGTAAAATAGAACTGGGATCATGATAGTGGGGGATGAGAGGGAGGAAACATTAAAGAACTAGAGAAAAGATGCATATTTCATCGTTGCTACATTGTACCTTGACTGGCTCATGTCCTCCCTGTGATTCTTCTGTAAGGAATGTCACTATACTTACAGATGGGCTTTGGGTCCCCAGTCTGCACTCTTCCTCATTTATAATGATAGAATTTTTAGTTCTTTGATGCCTGATACCAGATCCCTTGGACACCTCGTGGTCACACAGACTGGTGTGCTTCTTCCTTGTGGGCTTTGTTGCTTCAGAGCTAGATGGCCACTTGTTTACCTTCAAGTCTTTAAGACCCCAGACACTATATCTTTTGATAGCTGGGCACCATCAGCTTTCTTCACCACTTTTGCTTATGCACGCATTTGTCTTCAGTGATGGGGAAGGTGAGCATCATGGAATGCCAATTTAATAGAACAAAGTGTTTTTGCATTGAGGAAGTACTTGAGTGGAGGTCTGATGTCTGTCTGCTAGGTCAGAATTTTTTTAAAAGAAGAAAAGGGATGGAAGGGGAAATGAGGGTTACTGTCCCTCAGTATTGAATTTAGATCTGAGTTTCCAGGCAGCCCAAGCAAATAAAAGGAATCAGAAAGCATTACTGAATTCTCAGAAACAGATTTGAGGTTTGGGTTTTAGTTTCATGAAAATTCTTCTGGCCTTAAGTTCCATGTCCACTATACCTGAGCTGTGCTCTGCCTCGATTAATCCATCATTTAGTGGGGCTAGCCTGCCTTCTGAGCCCATCCTCTGGTGATCATGACAACTCTTAAAGGAACTGCCCATTGTTGTTGAGTCGCTTCTAACTCATGGCAATCCCAAGTTTGTCAAAATAGAACTGTGCTTCTATGGCTTATAATGACTAGTTTGTCAGAAGTAGATTGCCAAGTCTTTCTTCTGAGGCACCTGGGGGGTGGGGAGGGGACTCAAACTTCCAACTTTGGTTAAAAGTTCAAGGTGGTCACCACTTGCACTACCCACGGACTCCCTCGAAGGAACAAGTAGAGAGGATGTGCCCGGTGAAGCAGCAGGCTCCCCAAGGGGTCAAGGCAGCGGAGCTTCCTGAGTTAGCCTGACCTACTTTCCCCAATTTCTACCACATGCTCTTGTAGAGTGACAAATGCTCAAAGCCTTATTTTTTTATTTTTTTATTTTTTTGGGCATCACTGCTCTGCGGTGGTGGGAGTATGAGGCCCAGCCCCACTGCTGGAATTGAACCATTGCTGCGGCCCCAGTGGGCCGCAGTCCCGTGCACAATCACTACGCCACCGGGGCTCAGCCCTCAAAGCCTTATTTTAAAGTTACCACTCTGCAGGCTTTATGATCGCAGATGCAGGAACAAAGACTGTCTCTGTCTCTCGCTAAATCCTGTGTGTACCTTCCCCTGCCCTGCTTGTCCACCTTGACAGCTGCTGTGTGAGAGGATGACTAACATCCAGTCTTCTGAGGGGACGTTAGATTAGTTGGATCAATAGAGCTGCACTCCAGTTCAGTAACACAGTAGAGGCTGGTATAGCTCGCTAGATGTGAGTTAACTGCCTGGCAAAGCTTTCATAATCCTCTGCTACACCTTCTCTTTCCTTTGCCAATCCGGCCACAAGGGGGGTGGGTTTAGAAGGTGACTGTGTAAGGAGCCCTGGTGGCACAGAGAGTTAAGTGTTAGGCTGCTAACCCAAAAGGCTGGCAGCTAAAATCCACCGGCTGTTCCCCAGGTAAAAGATGAAGCTGCTTTCTCTGTGAAGATTTATACTCCAGTCTGAGGGAGCAGTTCTACTCTGTCTATAGGGCCACTATGAATCAGAAGTTGCTCAATGGCAGTGGGTTTTGTTTTCCGTTTGTCTCCCCAAAACCCCATACCATACTCAGGCAGTTCCTGCCAGTCTGGGGTCTGGAAGTTGGAGATCACAGCTACAATTAGGCCACAGGAGTGCTTTATGGGCAGGTTCGTCCACCCCCAGCACCCACCCCCCACCACCCCCAGGCAATTTTTGCAAAGAGCAGAGAAATCCATCTATTGTTCCAAGCTTTGAACTGCTGACACGAGCTCAGCATACATTCTGTACTAGATAATACCCAAATTGGCTATAGTGATTCAATCCCCAGAGGAAGGGGCTGTTCTCCACCTCCTGTGGTGTAGGTGCAGGGAGTCAGAGGTTAAGGAGCTTGCACAGGGTCATCCAGTCACGGGGTAGCAGTGCCTCTGGAGCCCACGCTATCTGCTGTACCTCAGAGAGGCTTTCTTTCTTTTTTTTGGTCAGAGAGGCTTTCTTGTGTTTCCTCAAGAAATCCTCCTGCCAATGGAAACACCCTGTGAGGGGGACCAAGATCTCCATTTTACAGGGGACAAAAATGAGTGTCCATGTTGGCAAGAAAGCTAGGGCCAGACACCAAAGCAGGTGCCTCTTCCTGCTGGCTGCCTGACAGCATGCTACTTGACCTTTCTAGAGTGAGAACAAAAAGAGGGCTAACAATACCAAGCCAGGCTGCTTTATCGTTGTTCTCATTCTGAATCTGCACCACAGTCTAATGATGTGGCAATTAATGTACCCCTAGCTTTCAGAGCAAGGGGCTCAGGAGAAGAAAAGGTTTGTGGCGTTGTGAGGTCTATAAGTGGTAGAGTGGGCCTTTGGTCCCACACCTAACAGTCCAGCTCTATCTGCCTCATCTCCCTCATGCGTCCTGGGACTTGGGTGGTAGGACCCTGCTGGGCCCCTGTGTCTTCTAATTCTGACTGGTTCTTCTCTTCCTGGCCCCCAGGGAGGCAGATGATGCTTAGCCAGTCCGTGAGAAGAGTTCAGCCTGGAAAGAGGACTCCCAGTATGTTTGCCAAGCCTGCTGATGTCCTGGAGGGTGAGTGGTAGCTGATGCTAGGGGAGCTGTCTTGACTGAACTGCTAAGAGAATTGGTGAAGCTAAGTTGTGAGGTCAGAGTTCCATGGCAACCTGCTTTACAAGGCACCCAGGCAAAGGAACCTAGTATACAAGACAAAACTTCTGGATAGGTTCCAAGTGTGCTGTTGAACTTGCTGTGGCCCTCACCCGGTCTAGTTAGGGAGGAGAGAGACGAAGTTAGCAGGACCCCAGACACCAGCACCTTGAATGTCTGGCTGAGCAATTGTATAATCTGGGGAGTGGGGTGGTCCAAGGCAAATGGAGAGTTTACCCTGGCTGCAGGGAGGTAGAGAGGAGAGGGTGTGGACAAGGAGCTTAGAGGTACAGGGACTAGATCAGAAGTTAACGGACCTGGAACCAGGAGCTGATCAGAGATTTCCAGGAGGGCTGCTCAGTACGGGGTGCCCGAGGGTAAGTGATCAGGAAGATGCTAGAAAGGGAGAGAGAGGTAGTGGAAAGGTGAGAGGTATGAAGGGTGACTCCCAGGTATTGTTTAGCAGGAAAGGAGAACCGCATGGCTGTACCCCAAACTGGCTCTGCTCCCCTAGGTCCCGGTGAGTGGACAACCTGGTTCAACATTGATCACCCCGGCGGGCAGGGCGACTATGAGCGGCTGGATGCCATTCGCTTCTATTATGGAGACCGAGTATGTCCCCGGCCCCTGTGGCTAGAGGGTCGGACCACTGACTGGATACCTGCAGGCAGCACTGGCCAGGTGGTTCATGGCAGCCCTCTGGAAGGTTTCTGGTGCCTCAACCGGGAGCAGCGCTCTGGCCGGAACTGCTCCAACTATACTGTGCGCTTCTTCTGCCCTCCAGGTGAGCCCTGACACCTTCCACAAGTCCTGACACCTTCCACAAGTCCAGGAAGGGGCTTTGACCAGCCTATGGTCATGGGAACTCTAGAACACGCACACACACACACACACACACACACGCGTGGGCTTTGTCTCTTGAATGAAAATCCATTAATGCCATTAATACCACTCTCTTCCCAACAGGGTTTCTGGTTTGGGTTGCGACTTTATTCAGTGCATGGGGAATGGGGGTTAAGACCATAGGCTCTGGGGTCAGGCTCCTTGGATTTGAACTCAGAGTCTTACCATATGAACTACATTCTCTAGGCAAATTTCTGTTTGTCTCAGGCTTCCAACATGTGGGACAAGAGTAATAGTGAATCTTCATAGAGATTTTTAGGAGGATTAAATGGGATCATGGATAAAGAGTTTAGCCCCTGCTGATCGTTTGCTAAGTGTTCGTTTCTATTAGAGTTTCTGGATGCTAGACACTGGGCTCGTTCCCTATATTAATCAACCTTTACAACTGGCTTCTAAGGACTTTCCCTTTTGACAAGTTACTCAAAGTCTGGCAAGTTTAGGAACATCTCATGATTATATACACAGTTAAGTGTAGGGTTAGGCTTTGAACCACAACTGAACTTGCAAAGTCCATACACTTTCTACCTCCTCACAACATCATTGATGTTAGGGGGAACCAGCTGCAGGCTCGCCCATTTCTCAGTTGCTCGCCCCCTCTTGTGGGTTCTGCCAGTCCACGAGGCTGGACCCTGAAGGCCCAAGTGGGAGTGGTGGGTACTTGGAGTGGTAGTATAGTTGGTCTCCCGGGAAAACTCTGAGGCCCCTTCTTGCACACAGGCTGCAGATCAGAGGAGAGGAATGTAGGCAGATGGGGACTTGATGCCTCCTGCACAACCTAGGACAGCATAGCAAACTCGTAGTGTTGGGCCAACCAGTCCACACTGGGTGGCCACCAGCCCTTTGTGCAAATTAGAGACTACTTCCTGAAGACTCTTGATCACCACCTGCTGAAAAACCATTGCAATCAATAAACATCGGTGAAGCCTGTGACAGGAGCAGAGGCCCTCACTTCTCCTCAGGGAAGGAACCACCCCAGTTAGAGTGCCTGCCTGAGCCCCCTTGGGAGGTACATCAGACCATCTGCTTATGCTACTTTGCAGGGTCCCTGCGCCGAGATGCAGAACAAACCTGGAGCCCCTGGTCTCCCTGGAGCAAGTGCTCAGCTGCGTGTGGTCAAACTGGGGTTCAGACCCGTACACGCACCTGCCTGGCAGGGATGGTGTCGCTGTGCAGTGAGGCCACTGAGGAGGGTCAGCTCTGCGTGGGCCAGGAATGTGCAGGTACCACTTTCCCTAATACTGGGGTCTGGGGAGTGAGACCAAAGCAGTCCAGGTGTCAGGAGGGAACGGCCAGACAGACAAAGAGTCTGTTTATTCACCGTGTATTAACTGAGCACATATTAAGCATTTTAAGATGGATATGCAGGGTAATGTGGGAGCACAGACTGAGCAGGGACAGTTAGCACAGGAAGGTTTCCTAGAGGTAATTCTCCATGTTGATTAATGGATGAGTAGAAGATAGTCATGCAGACTGATAATGAAGAAAAGCCCAGGGCGAAGGGGATGGGGAATATGTGTGAGTCAATAGGCTGAAGGATCCATGTAACCCCTGATGAGCTGGCCTGTCTTCCACAGCCTGTGATCTGCCCTGCCCTATGGGCCAGGTGAATGCTGACTGTGACGCCTGCATGTGTCAGGACTTTGTGCTGCAAGGGGCTGTCTCCCTCCCTGGGGGTGGCCCAGCCTCAAAGGCTACTGTCTACCTGCTGACGAAGACTCCTAAGCAATTGACCCAGACGGACGGTAGTGGACGGTTCCGAGTGCCTGGCTTGTGTCCTGATGGCAAAAGCATACTGAAGATCACCAAAAGCAAGTTTGCTCCCATCCTGCTCACAATGCCCAAGACTAGCCTGAAGACTGCCACCGTCAGTGCAGAGTTCATGAGAGCAGGTACTTGAGCTTGGGGGGAGGACTGGGGAAGGGCTGGGATTTTAACTAGAGGGGTCAGCTTACTCAGAGTCAAACATGAAATCCTTACCATGACTCTTGAGACGCTATCCCTAACCCCTGATTACTACTCTGAGCTCTTTAACTGTATCTCCCCACCATCACCACCACCACCACCATCACTATCTCACGTGCACACACACCCCTCGACTCCAACCTTTCTTTATCCTCTCTCTCTGCCTCAAATATACACCCCTGCCTAAGAGTCTCTGCACTTTCTAATTATTATGTTTATAGTGATCTCCTTCCAGCTATCACTATGGTTTGTTCCTTCAAAGCATGAGTTTATTCCGGCCTTCTCTAATCACTGTCTCTAAAAGAATTGATTGTAATACAGTGTAGGGGGTTGGAAGTCATAAAAAAAAGTGGGTTGGGGAGCTCAGAAATAATGGAGAATAGCCAGAAAATTCTGCTAGGGGAAGCAGAACAGGAATATTACACTATTTAAAATAGCCAGCTCTGTTCTAATGGCAGTGCTTGGGAATCTTGGGCTGGCAGAAGGAATATTCCTTCTGACTGGGTTTTCCATTAGCCCACCCAGTTGCTTCTTGAAGGGCCATAGGAGAGCCTAGTCAGAAGGTGTGGACCGGGTGGACTCCACTTTGGAGAATTCTCTTAGTGGTAGAACCATTTGAAAGGAGTTGTGGGTAAGATTAAAGCCACAGAACTTAATACCAGCTGAAGAACCCACGGGAGCAAAGCTCTGTAGAATCTGAGAAAACCGTCAGCGATATTCCTCATTCACTATCACAATGCCCTCTCCCAGAGATTCCATACATCGTGACAAATCCCGAAATGAAAGCCCGAAGAGCTGGGCAAAGTGTGGCTCTCTGCTGCCGGGCCACAGGGAAGCCCAGTCCCGACAAGTATTTCTGGTGAGTGTCTCTGCTAACTACTCTGTTCAATCCTCTTCTTGGAACCCAACACATTCTTGCATTGGGTCTGGATTTAATAGGCAACTGAATTAAGCTGCAAGCCAGGCACAGGTTCACAGTCCAGATGTGGGCATGTGAAAGTGAGAGTTACAGGGTTCAAGGTGTCCAGACAGACTCTCTAGTTGTCCTCTCAAAGGTGTGACATCCTCAGGGGGGCTTTGGTCTCGGGATCCTAACTTGCATATCCTCAGGACATCCAACAAGGGTCCTCAGGCCTGACTAAAGCAAGCAGAGATAGAATATCCAATGACTACACATCCTTCAGCGTTCACAAACACCTGACAGTCACAATCTTGTTTGATCCTCCCAACGATCTTGTGAGGGGCCCTTGGTGATGTCCTGGGTTATGCATTGGGCTAACTACAAGATCAGTAATCTGAAATCACCAGACACTCCTTGGGAGAAAGGTGAGGCTTTCAACTCCTCTAAAGAATTAGTCTTCGAAACCCGCAGGAACAGTTCTACCCTATTCTACAGGGTCATTGTGAATCAGATTCGACTTGATAGCAATGAGTTTGATTTTTCAATTAGCAAGCCTGTAAGACCCTCTAAGGATCATTATTCTCAGTTTATAGACCAAGAAACTAAAGCTCAGAGAGGTGAGAGGATTTGTCCAATCAGTTAAGTGGCAGGGGTGAAACCAGAACCACTACCCATGACTCCCAGTGGTTATTGACTGAACTGAGTCAGAGGTGAAGTTGGCATCTGGGGGAGCCCATTTCCTATCAGTCTCCCTGACTGCTTGTTCCTGGGCACTGCTTCCCAGGGAGACTTGCCCTTCCAGTGTTCCCTCCAGCTGCACTTCTCCAACCTGTATAGGTACCACAATGATACCCTGCTGGACCCCTCCCTCTATAAACATGAGAGCAAGCTGTTGCTGAGGAACCTGCAACAGGACCAGGCTGGAGAGTACTTCTGCAAAGCCCAGAGTGATGCTGGGGCTGTGAAGTCCAAGATTGCCCAGCTGACTGTGATTGGTAAGCTCGTCTGGGTCCTTGGGGGTCTGTGTCAGACATGAGGATGGCTGAGCACCCTAGGGAGCATAACCGGGCCCTATATTTTCTGTACTATGCATAGTGCTGTGTCCTCTGAACTGCAAAAACAGTGCACACCTGAATCATAGCCTCACTGAGGCTGAAGAGATGTAAAGAATTTTCTATAGAATATAGAAAAGTGCAGCTAAGACAGAAGCTAAAGAACTATGATTGTGGGGGCTGAGCCCAGTGGCGTAAGTGGTTGAGTGTGGGGCTTGGCGGTTCAAATCCAGCAGCGGCTCTCAGGAGCAGCACTGAGTAGCTCCCACGACCACCAGAGGGCAGTGATGCCCAAAATACAAAACAAACAAACAAACAAAAGAACTGTGATCACTCATCTAGAAGGAAGATGGAGGACTTCTAGGAAGGAGTGACCTCCATGGCTGCTTGAGGGAACAGCATTCTAGCTGCCTTTTAGTGATTCTCAACCTTGGCTGCTAACTGGAGTCACCTGCTGAGTTCTAAAACATACCAATGAGTAGGTCGTATTCTCCGAGATTCTAATTTAATTGTTCTGGCATGTGGGCTGAACAGCCCAGGTGTAAATGCTTCCCTGGTGATTTTAATGTGCAGCCAAGGTGGAGCACTGTTTTTAAAAAAGCAAGCAGGGGCCCCAGACTGGAGCAGGTGAAAACCTGAGGGGCTTTATAAGAAAGGGCAACCTGATCCGAGGTGACTTCAAGCAGTGGATTGGAGCAGGAAAGACGCAGGGGATCAGGAACCTGTACTTGAGAATCGAGGGCTAGGGGTAGGATTTTCTTAATAATTACAGAAACCAAAAACCAAACCCATCGCCATTGAATTTATTCACCTTCATAGCCACCCTCTCGATGGTTTTGGAGTCTGCAAGTCTTCATAGGACCCAAACACCTTTTCTTTCCCCCGAGGAGCAGATGGGGAGTTTGAACCCTTGTGGTGAACAGTGCACTTACATGACAGCCCTACTGGGTCTCCTGATCTGAGGAATGAGCCCAGACAAAATAAAAGGTGGAGGAAGAGATCTTGTTCTGGAAAAATCCTGCCATTTTTCACAGACCCCAAGAAAGCTGAGCAACAGACCTCAAGGCAAACAGGATCAGAGGTTCTTACAGAAAGATGGAAAGCCCCTTTGGTGGGGTTCTCAACCATTAAATCAATGCTACCCATTTGTCACAGTTCTGGTTTTTTTCCCCTCACGGTTCTGTTTTTTTTTTTTTGTGGGCATCACTGCCTCTGGTGGTCGTGGGCGCTACCCAGTGCCGCTCTGGAGAGCCGCCGCTGGATTTGAACCGCCAAACCCTCGGGCTGCAGTTTCGCACTCAACCACTTACGCCACCGGGGCTCAGCCCCACGGTTCTGTTTTTAATAGTAACTTTAAAATACTTTAATTTACTATTATTTATTATGGATGACTTAAACATATAGATAATAACTACACATAATTTTTAAAAATCCCTCTGACCCTAATTATAAAGGAGAAATTTAAAAGAAAAATATTTTATTTCTAAAAAATTTCTAATTTAAATTTCTAAGTACTGCAAAGTAGTTTTTCAGTATGTTTTGATACGATGACAGGAGAAGGAAGTCAGATGTTTGCATTTAAATGTGACTGCTCCAGATTGAGCCCCGGCGGAGTAGTGGTTGTGCGTGGAACTGCGGCCCACTGGGATGGAGGTTTGATTCCAGCTCCACGGAGCAAAGGCTGGGCCTCCTACTCCCCCCACCTGAGGGCAGTGATGCCCCCCCCAAAAACAAAACAAAACAAAAAACAAACAAAAACAAAACAAACAAAAATAAGTAAATGTGACTGCTCTAAACGCTGAGACTTCATTCTGGTGATTCAGCATTTTGTGGTAACACTGTCATAGGTATATGCTTTTTCTGCTGTGAAAAGCAATTTTTGGCATTGTTCCAAACACAGTCCTACCTTGCTTGATGTGGTAGTTGTATTTTTTTTGGGGGGGGGGGCATCACTGCTCTCTGGTGGTGGGAGTAGGAGGCCCAGCCCCACTGCTGGAATTGAACCCCAGTGGACCGCAGTCCCACGCACAACCACTACGCCACCGGGGCTCAGCCCGGTAGTTGTATTCTTGAAATATTTAGTGTATGTAAAAGCTATTGACCTCCCCCTCTGCCTTGCAAACATAAAATACTAGGCTCTGATCATTAAAGTAGATTTTTCACCTACCTGAGTGTCGGGTGGGATACGTGGAAGTCATGCAGAACAATTCTTTATGCAGGGAGGGCCAGACTTGCAGGACACGGAGCATCAGTGACTCTGCCCACTCCATGCCTGTAGTAGCGATTTTGGTGAGATTTCTAAGTGCCAGTGGTCTCAGCAACCAACCCTGTTTCCTCATCTATAGCAAGGTGTTCAGAGCCATAGCTGCCTGTCTTTCTCACAGCAGTGCTGAGAGAAGTAGGGTCACAGGTGTGCAAAGAGACAGATGTAGTATAGAATGTGAACTCACAACTAATGTCTTCATCGTTTCCCTCCACAGCCCCAGATGAGAGCCCCTGTAAGCCAACCCCTGAGAGCTACCTTA
>PVJH01041331.1:0-15040 GCA_004026705.1 Nesogale talazaci
GCTTGCAAGGTAAATTCCAGCTGTTCCTGTCTCTTAGAAAGGAAGGAACCATGCACCCCCAAATCAAGGAAGGTCATAGCTGTGTCTAGGACCCAGGAAGGAAGGTCCTGGCTATCCCACTCATAACCTGACCTCCCCCCCAGCAAGAAGGCTGGAGACATCCAAGCATCACATCAAGGAAGGTCCTGGGCGTCGCTTTACCCTTGCAAGGTAGACTTCAGCCATTTCCACTGTGACTTGGCAAGATAGGCTCTAGTCACCCCTGTCTCCCTGAAAAAAACAGCTTTCCCTGCTCCCAGGCAGGGAAGGTCTCAGTTGTCCCTACCCCCAACCAGCTGGTCATTCCAGCAACCCAGACACTGGATGTCTCCACATTCATGAAAAGAAGGCACCAGTCTTACCAGGGACCCTGGAATTAAGATCCCAGCCATCCCTATGTCTTGGCAAGGAAGTCCTCAGATGTTGCCACCTCCTGGAAAGGAAGAAAGGTCCTGTATGTCCCTTTCCCCACAGCAAAAAAGACTCTGGACATCCATATTCCCTTGCAACAGAGGCACCAACTGTCCCTGCTGGCTTCCCCAAGGTAGAATTCAGTGATTCTTCTACCACTGCAAGGAAGACCCCAACTGTCTACAGACCAGGTAAAGAAGGTCCTAGCTATCCTCCCCTCCTATTCCTTCCTCATCATGGAAGCCTACAGTCATCCCCGAGGCCCCTGCCATCTAAGCAATCCAGCTAAAGCTAACTGTTCCCACCCAAACTAGAAGCCAAATCAAGACTAATAGCTGCACAGTGAGGCATCACCAATAAAGGACTCAGCAAAATTATGTTTAGATATCTTCAAAAGATAGAGGAAATAATTGAAAAACTACACACCCTATACCAAATAGATTTCCATAAAAGAAACAATAAAATAACAAAATTACATTGGTATGGTGAAATAGCTGAGTAACAGAATTGAAGAAAAGGAAAATTGAATTAATGACAACTTCTAATACGAATATAACCAAAGAGAGAAACAATGAACAAAACAAGCAAAGGAATCTGGAGAAGGCCTAACAAATGATGTATGGTACCTCATTGTTAAGAAGGAAGAAGAAATAAATCTATCTACAGAGAAAATTGTACAAGGAACCATCGAAAAGTACTTCCCCAACACAGAAAACTAACAACCAAACTATAAAAATTTCACTGTCATTGAGCCGATGACAACTTATCTTCTAGGACAGGGAAGAATTGTCCAGTAGGTTTCTGAGACTTACATTCTTTGTGGGACTCAAAAGTCTCATCTGTCTCCCACACAGCTATTGATGGCTTCAAACTGTTGACCTTGTGGTTAGTAACAAAAACCTATAACCATTATGCCACCAAGGTTCCTCCAATACCATAAGAAGCAGAAAATATCTATACAAAATCTTCCCTGGAACTAGCCTCAAGGTTTTGTTTGTGCCATTTCCTTTGCCATCAAACCGGAAATAATCATCTATGCACTCATTTCTATTTCCTTTCCAAGTTCACCAATTTTCTTTCTTTTTTGGGGGAGGTGGCATCACTGCCTCTGTTGGTCGTGAGCGCTACCCAGTGCCGCTCCTGAGTCCCGCCACTGGGTTTGAACCGCCAAGCCCGCGGACCACAGTCCCGCACTCAACCACTTACGGCACTGGGGCTCAGCCCAGTTCACCAATTTTCTAATGCCATGTATTCCAACAAATTATTATTTGTCAATTACTTCTGATGGCTTTCTTCTTCTTCCAGTTTCCAAGTTTAAAGTATTCTTTTTTTTCTTTCTCGCATTACTGCCCTCATGGGAGTAGGCAGCCCAGCCTTGCTCCTGGAGAGCTGCTGCTGGATTTGAACCGCCAACCCTGAAGGCCGCAGTCCCACTCACAACCACTTGCGCTACCGGGGTTCAGCTAAAGTTTAGAGTATTCTTAAACATGATGAAATAGGACACAAAATTACATATACACTAGTTGAATATGTAAATGAAAAGTCTGGGGGAAAGAATACTTAAAAATTAAAAAAATATTAACTGAGGTTTTTTGGTCCCTTTCAATTCTTTTAACATGTTTATATTTTATAATTAAAAATAGCTTTCTAGTTGTGGTTAAAATACACAACAAAGTATCCACCAATTCAATAATTTCCATACATGTAATTCAGTAACATTGACTACTTAAAAGTAATTTTTAACGAAAAGGAAATATGACTCTTTCTTAAGCCCTTTGCTCTTTCTATTCTTCTCTTTTGTCTCTCTTCATTAATGACATCATCTGTTTTCATACATTTAATCATTACTTCAATGACAATTGTTCCCATATCTGTACATTTAGCTATTTTTACCATCTGAATTTCTAACCATCTGCTCAAAAATATCATCTGGAGATACATGTTACAATTCATTCAACATCAACTTCTGAGATTTTTTTTATTAAATCTTAAACCTATTCATGATGTTGGCTCTTTCTTTGCTCAGCAGAGCTAGCAGGTAAATTCTTTCATCCTTGACCACTTCACCATTCCTGGATTGAATAACTACAACAAATGACATAGCAGTCAAAATTGTCTGGTACTGGTATAAAAATAGATACACAAATCAATGGAATAGAATTGTGGACGGTAAATCCATCAACCTACAGATAACTGAATTGTGACAAAGAGCCGAAGCACATTAAATGGAGGAAGAGATCGTCTTTTAAACAAATGATACTAGAAGAACATGATATCCATTTGCAGAATAATGAAATAGCCCATACCATTAAAAAATGATATCTGGATGGATCAAAGAACCAAATGTAAAACCTATAGCCAAAAAGACCATCAAAGAAAAATTAGGGACTCTAATCCATGGATGACATAGATATACTATCAGACATAATTTTAAAATGCACAAATTTCAGAACACAAAATAAATGACTAGGACTTGCTGGCCCCAAAATATTGAAAGAATCATGTATTGTAAAAAGAAGAAACAAATCTGTCTTGGAAGAGGTACACTCTTATGAGGCAAGGATGGTGACACTTTGTCTCCTATTTGTTTCCCAGACATGCTGTCTGGGAAAACCAGTCCCTGGAGAAGGACAGTATTCTTCATAATGTAGAGGGGCAGCAGTAATTGGAAGGTCCTCAACAAGATGTTTTGTCACTGTAGTTGCAAACGTAAGAGCAGTTGTGAGGGTAGCACAAGACCAGCACTGTTCCCTGCTGTTGTAAGGTGGCTTTTATCAATGATAACAATTTCCTTTATAACAATACCAAGCTAGTCCCAAGAAATTGTAAATTGTAAAAGAACACAAAGTCCAACTCTTGCAAGATGACATTCCAGTTCATTTCCCACTCCCAACCCCTACTTCTCCTTTGAGTATATTCCCACAGGGTCCTGCAAATCACTACAGTGTCTCACAGAACTCATAAAAGTTTGAGGAAATATCTCATGTGGTCCTGGGTGCAGCTCTGTCCAAAGTCTGAAGGTCATGCAGGAATAAGCCTGATGCTGGGGCCAAAGGATACACTCCACTCCTGGCGCTTGCTGGTGGTGAGATCGCTCCTGCTTCTTAGAGGGTTCGTTTTGTACACAGCAGGATGATACTCCATGGAGTCCACTTCACAATTACTCACAGGTGAATCCTATTTGTGTCTCTCCATCCCTACCCTCCACCATACCATATCCATGCAGGGGGCTAATTTACTGGGAGTTAGAGACTTGCACTAGAAGAAACACATTAAATAATTTACTGCCCTTTCAGATCATCCCTTGCTCTTCTAGGCATTGTCCCATTCATACTGAAGGATTAACGTCCCCATTTCCAATTTGCTTCTGCATGTGTGTGTGTAAGCACACCTTTCAACATTAGCAAGCCAGACACTTCATAGCTTTATCTTTCCCCACTTAAAAGATGCAAATTCTTAACCATCCAGTGTTGGGCTTAAAGTGATGAGTCTTCATTTCTGGTTGGACTGTTGCATGCATAAGCAAAGTTTGATCTGCTACAGTCTAGCTATCAAAACTGAAGCAATGTACACCAGCAAAAAGAGCTCTGCATCTTCCTATTCATTTGGTAAGGCACTAGTCATCTCAGGCGTCCTAACCATCCATGCAAGGGCAACTGGTACCAGCTACAAGCTTTAGGCATTCGTACACACTTTTCTGTACTTCAGAACTCCTTGCCTATGGGTCTAATCCATACCCATTGTCTAGATATTCACACAGCTTTTGAAACTTCAGACCAGTCAACTCTTCCTCTTCTCGCTCATCTTTAGATTCTGTGTATAATGGGTACAACGGAATATGTGTAGATAAGCTCCAGTTCTTCACTGGTGCATTTCTCCCACTTATATTAGTAAGCAGAACACAGGTGGTAGACATAAAGAGCACACCAAGCTTACCAGCTAACTTTAAGTCCCAGAAGTGTTCCTGTTTTGTTGCATCAAAAGGCAAACTGCTTGCTCACAACTTTCAAAAGCCAAACAGTCTTTTGCTCTACAAGTCTTCTATTGAAATGTAAAAGTCTTATTTCCTCAGCATTTCTGGGTTGGACTTAGGTTTTCTTCTTAAATCCCTTACTCTACCTTCACTTCAAACAAAAAGCCTCTTCTTTTCAGGCTGTTATTAACTCCCTTTTAGCATAGTTAATTGTGGTAATTACATAATGTCATGTCAACTTTATTTGGACGTGCCACCGAGATAAGTGGCTCTCAGGAGGTGGGCATCTCTCCCTTTATGCTTCATCTTCCTGCTGGCAAGACGTTCAGAGACCTGCAGGAACCCAGGAGGTCTTTCGCCATTGGATCTACAAGACTGTACACCCACAGTCTATGATATTCCTGCATTTTACATCATTGCATGTGGCTACATGAGTCTGAAGAGGGACTTAGGGACTAGTATCAGATTTATGGACTTGAGTTGAACTGGGCTGGGATGTTTTCTTGGTGCATGGTTGCTTCTTGATATGAAACTCTTTCTTCTACATATATGAGTGTCTCTAGACTTTGTTCTCTAGTCCACGCAGTCTAACATACTAATCAAATAAAGGCTGAAAGCAGACTCATAAGCTCTTGTAATCATCATTGATGTCTTGTAATCATGATTGATTTATTATAATACAATACCAGGTAGGAGAAATATTATCAATTATGTAGCCATATAAACATATAACCCTTAACCTTTCAAATCATCCCCAAACAAAATAATCCCTTCTCCACTCCTGGACTGTGTGTATTTATACACATATGAGCTGGGAACTCTGGAAGGATGGTTTCAGAAGGTGCTGGTATCCTATTAATCATCCAGGTCTTTCCTCCAAGTCAGAACAGAAGCAGCTGTTCTATTCTCAGCTGCAACATACCATTTCTTACCTCTACTACAAACAACAGTAACCAAAATAGCTAGTCTAGGAGTCAAATACTTTAATTCCCATGCCCTTTTTGTTTTGTCTCTTAAAAAGTTTCACACTTCCACAATTCTGGAGCCATGGCAATGAATTCCATTCGTGGTACCCATGGCATCATCTGCATTGAGATTCTGCCATTTACCTCTCTAGTTTCTAATGTCCATTGCGATGGCTCCACAGAGACTCACAGGAAAAATTCATGAGTAAAGAGTTTATTAAGGAATTTAACAAATTATAATGACATTGAGAAAGTCTCAGGGTAGTTGTTTACCTGGGAATGTTACAAAGTTTCAGGTATGCTGATAATTCCCCAAGGGGCATAGGACTCAGCTGTAAGCCTCAACCGGAAGGGATTCAGTGCAAGTTCTGTGGGCCAGCAAGCACAACCTCCTGAACTAAGTGTCAAGAAGCCCCCGCTCCAGTAAGCCTCAGCCCAAAGGCTCTCAACTTCATGTCTCTGGTTCAGCACGTCTACAATAAAGTGTCCACAGATATCTTAATCTATCAGTCAGCATCTGCACAAACTCACTCATCTAGCTCTATTTAAAAAAAATATGTCTATCCAATAACCTCAAACTTACATAGGTTAATTAACCATATCTTCTATTAGATGGATTTTTTAAATCCCTCAGAAGAATAGAAGTAAAACTATCAATCTTCTTTCCACACAAATATGCATCCACTATAACACTCAGCTTAATTGTGAAGTTTTTTCTCTCTCTAAATACTTTCATATAGTTGCTAGTGGCAGTTCTGTGGTTAAACAGCAGCACGAGGCTATGACTTTACAAGCTTGCTTTATTTTTGCTAACTGCTGAGTTTTTTTTCAAGGTCTAAACCTTGTAAACTGGGAAGGAAAGATTAACTGGGCTGCTAGAAAACTCCCCTGAATGTATTCTGCAGCACTCGTTGACAAGGCGGAAAGAAGTGTAGCCTCCAGCAAGGTCCTGTGGAGATGGAGTTCTGAACAGGGTTAAAATATCCATCTTCCTAACATTTCACGTTCAAGAACTTGTGGTTCACATGACTCAGCTTTCATATAGAGCTTCTTCAAGCATTTGAATAGGTGTTAGTGAAATCCGTTGGCTCATTTTGAGTCCATGGAAAACTCCTCTGACTTTATAGGTTTAGGTTTCTCAAGTTGCATTTCCAGTTGGGTAGATTGATCTTTATGCTGAGCCAAAAGCAGAGCAACAGGGAGAGGTGCAAATTCCAGTTCATCTATAAATGCCAACCTGTCTTCCCCTTTAGAATCTGCTTCAATTGTTCTTGCTTTTGTATAAATAGTCTTCTCTGTTCATGTTCACATTGTTACACTTCTACAACTTCTTCCAATTCTTTCTGTTCTTGGATTAGCTATAGTTTATTTTTCAGAACATCATTCTTGTTTTCCTATCAGTAGATACACTGATATAGATAGAGATATAGAGATATCTATTTATTTTCAGTGTTGTCCAAATACATATCATTAATCAATTTGAAAATAATTTATTCCACTTCTTCTAGGAAGTTATATTTTCTGCTCCCCCCACCCCTAACCACAAGCAGTTTGTCAACATTGGCATTTTCAAAGAGTTGTACCCTGAAGTTGCTCTTTCTAAGTGGGACTGCAACATGCACGACATTTCTCACAAACAGTAAATCTGCACAACTTTCACATTTCCCCACCTGCTCCAACTACTTACTTCTCCCCACCCCCTCAAACACTCAACTTGAAGTCCATCACGTTGTACCATGCTCTGTTTCCTGGTTCTGCTGCTGTTCCTCTGGGAGTATAACTGTGATCTGGATTCAGGAGGCTCACTGAACAGGCATCTTGTGTCCAGATGATCCTTTCTATTTCTGGTTTTTGCTGGTGATGAATTCACTCCTCCTTCATCTAAGAGGGCTCATTTTCTACACAGAAGGGTGACACTTCATGGAATCCTGTTCTCAATTACCCACCAGTAAATTCTATCAGTATCTTCCCCCACCTTTTTTATGAGAGCTATGCAGGGGAAGGTTGTTTGGTGGGAGCTAAAGACTTTGGATGGAAGAGCTACATTAAAACTCCTTCAGCACTTTAAATAATAACAACATCAGGACCTCCTAAAACGTGTATCTTTTAGGTACATAATTTCACGAAAAGACCGAAAAGAGATTGGGAAAATATTTGCTAAGGACTTATTAGACAATGGACGATTGTCTGAAATTTTATTTTTCTATTTTTTAAAATCATTTTATTGGTAATTAGTACAACTGTTATCGCTTTCCATCCATGCATCCATCCATTGTGTCAAGCACATGTGCACATTTGTTACCATCATCATTTTCAAAACATTTTCTTTCTACTTGAGTTCTTGGCATCAGCCTCTCATTTACCCACTTCCTGCCATACCCCCCGCCCCTTATGAACCCTTGATAATTTATAGATTGTTATTATTTTTCATGTTTTATGCTCATCAATGTATCCCTTCACCTACTTTCTTGTCCATCCCCCTGGGAAGGTGTTATATGTAAATCATTGTGATCAGTTTCCCCCACCTTTCTCTTACCCTCCTGGTATGACTACTCTAAATATTGGTTCTGAAGTGTTTATCTGTCCTGGATGTATCTGCACTGTGTTGTGAGCAATTATTCTGTAGCAGTGTACACACTTTGGTCTAGCCAGATTTGTAATGTAGAATTGGGGTCATGATAGTGGAGGGGAGGAAGCACTAAAGAACTAGAGGGAAATTGAATGTTTCATTGGTGCTCTGCCACGCCCTGGGTTGGTTCATCTCCTCTCTGTGACCCTTCTGTAAGGGGATGCCCACTTGCCAATTAATGGAATTTGGGTCTCCAATCCATGCTGTCCCTCATTCACAGTGATATGTATTTTTGTTCTGGGTTTTTGATGCCTTATAGCTGATGCTATCAACACCACAATATCATATAGGCTGGTGTGCTTCCTCCATGTGGGCTTTGTTGCTTCTCAGAAAGATGAGTGCTTGTTTATCTTTTAATACCCCAGATGCTTTATCTTTTAATAGCTGAGCACCATCAGCTTTCTTCACCAATGCCCCAGCTTTGTCTTCAGTGATTGTGTTGGGAAGGTGAGCATCATGCAATGTCACATTAGTAGAACAAAGTATTCTTGCATTGAAGGAGTACTTGAGTAGAGGCCCAATGTTCATCTTCTACCATAATACTTAGCAAATAAATATATGTGCATTGATCTATTAACCTATCATTATATATAAATATATTATGTATGTACATGCCAATATTTATGCCTCTATTAATACACTTTTTATTTATAGAAGTCTGAAGTATCAGCCCTAATTCCAACAACATGGACAGCATCCCTCCCTCCATGCAGAAGAGTTCACTTCAGAGGACACTACTAAAGTTACAGCTCAGGGAGAGGGACATGTCTGATCAGAGCACACAGGAGCAAATGAAGGGGAGAGGAGGAAAGTGGAGCACACCCTGGCCCATCAAGCCCTGAGGAGGAAATTTCTGCTCAAAGCAGCCAATGGACAGAGAGGAATGTAGAACCGACCAACTCCACTACAAGACATGATGTCCCTCACTAGCCCATAGTGCTACAGGGAATTACACTGGAAACATAGTGTGGGAATTGCACCCAATCTGAACCAACCACATCAAGGAGAAACACTAAGAGCAGGCAAAGAACAGCAAAGGGAGTAGAGCAATGAAGTCATCAGAGAATATAAAAAATATACTTTGGGGCCAGAGCGTAGTACCCCATCATACTTGACTGGAAAACACTCTTAAAGGTCAACAAACAGACAAGGAACTATTTACGGCTTTTTTGTCGTTGTTTTGTTGTTGTTGGTGGTGGTGTTTGTTTTCTTTCCCTCCCCCCAATGATTTTATTGGAGACTCTTGCAGCTCTTATAACATTCCATACATCATTTGTATCTATCACATTTGTACACATGATGCCATATTCATTTCCAAATATTTTCTACTTGAGCCCTTGGTATAAGCTCCTCTCTCCCCCTCCCCCCTTTTTTATAAATCATTTTATTGGGGGCTCATACAACTCCCATCACGAGCAAGACATATGTCAATTGTATGCAGACCACAATTGCACACTTGTTGCCATAATGACTCTCAAGATATCCTCCGTTCACTTAGGCCTCCAGTATCAGCTCCCTATGTTTCCCCTCCTTCTCCACTCCCCCTCCCCCATGAACCCTTAATACCTTAAAAATTGTTGCTACTTTTTCATATTGTACACTGTCCGATGTGTCCTTCACTTACTACCCCATTTTACATACCTTAGAGAGGAGGCTATATATAGATCCTCAAAATCAGTTCCCCCTTTCCACTCCACCATCCCTTCTCCCTACCAGTATCACCACTCCCACCCCTGGTCCTGAGGCATCATCTAGCTTAAATCCCCTATGTTGCCAGCTCCAGTGTACATCCCCTGGTATAGCTGGATTGTCAGGTAGAATTAGGGTCATGGTAGTGGGTGGGAGGAAGCATTTGAGAACTAAAGGAAAGTTGCATATTTCATCGTTACTGCACTGCACATTGACTGGCTCATCTCCTTCCTGCAACCCCTTTGTCACTTCACCTATTGTCGGGTCCCCAATCTGTACTCCCCCTTTTGTTTTCTTTTGTTGCTTTATTTTGTGCTGCCTTGTTTTTTGAGTATATTATTATTTCTCCAGGTCAATATAGATAATATAGATGGGATAAACAATCTGGAGAAGAAAACAACTGAACTAACAGACCAGGGGGATATGGGAGAGGGGAAAGGATTTAGGCATTAACAGACCCATGGACAAGGGAACACAAGTGACCTAAAATCAATGGAGAGGGGGGTGTAGGAGGCCTTGTAGGGTTTGATCAAGGACAATGTAACAGAGGAATTACTGAAACCCAAATGAAGCCTGAACATAATGGTGGGACAAGAGGAAAGTAAAAATAAATAGAGGAAAGAAATAGGAGGCAAAAGGGCATTTATAGAGGTCTAAATAAAGGCACATGCAATTGTAAATTATATAGGATGATGGGGAAATAGATCTATTTACATATATTTATAGGTTTATTATTAAGATATCAGTTTGACATTGGGCCTCTACTCAAGTACTCCGACAGCACAAGAACACTTTGTTCTACTCACCTGGTATTTCATAATGCTCACCTTCCCAAAACGATCACTGACGACAAAGCTGGGACATAAAAAATGTGGTGAAGAAAGCTGATGGTATCCAGATATCAAAAGATTTAGCATCTGGGGTCTTAATGGTTTGAAGATAAATGAGCACTCATCTAGCAGAGAAGCAACAAAACCCACATGGAAGAAACATACCAGTCTTTGTGATCATGAGTTGTTGATAGCATCAGGTATGAGGCATCAAAGAAAAAAATCATATCATTGTGAATAAGGAAGAATGTGGAGTGGAGACCCAAAGTCCATCAGTGGGCAACAGGACATGCCCTTGCAGAAGGATCTCGGGGAGGAGATGGGCCAGTCAGGGTGCAGTGTAGTTACAATAAAGCATACAATTTCCTTTAGTTTTTTAATGCTCCCTCCCCCCACCTCTTCCACTATTATAATCAGAATTCTACCTTACAAACCTAGCTAGACCAGAGGGTGGACATTGGCATCGATGAGAGCGGGAAACAAAGGGAAACCAAGACAAACAAACCCCTTGGACCAATATTGAGAGCAGTGATACCAGGATGGTAAAGGAAAAGTGGCGGGGGGATATAGGGGAACCAATCATAATTATCTACATATAACCCCCTCCGTGAATGACAGAAAACAGAAAAGTGCATGAAGGAAGTCATTGGTCAGTGTCAGACATGAATAATAATAATAATAATAATATATAAATTATAAAGGGTTTGTGAGGGGGATGTGGGGAAGGAGGTGAAAAAATGAAGAGCTCATATTAAGGGCTCAAGTAGAAAGAAAATGTTTTGAAAATTATGATGGGAACAAATGTTCAAAGTGCTCAATACAATGGATAGAAGTATGGATTGTGATAAGAGTTGTATGAGTCCCCCTCCAAAAATGAAAGAAAAAAGAGAAAGAAAATAATGATGGCAACATATACACAAATGTGCTTGACACAATGGATGTATATATGGATTGTGATAGGTGCTGCTAAGAACCCCCAATAAAATTATTTTAAAAAATTGACATAACACACACCCCACCTCCAAAAAAGGTGTCAAGTTGATAAGGGGTGTTCTTTGATGATGAGATAATTTTATGGTAGCTTGACGATGTCTAAAATTGTAGGGGTGGTATTCAACCTATCAATCAGGTCACAACCTGATGTTGCCTACTTTGGGGCGCATTCTTCTCATATGGAAGACCCAGGGAACCAACCTGTTTCTCTGTCTATCCCCCTTTACGTACTTGTTTCTTGGCTACCCCAAGAACTGCCAAAGTCTTGCTATCTTTCCACTGAACTTGGCTCCACACATCTTACTACCTACCAGTATTCCTGGATTCTGTATCATTGCATGTGACTGCATGAGTCTGAAGAGGGCTTATGAACTAGTATGGGACTTGTGATCTTGAGTTGTATTGGACTGAAATGCTTTCTTGATATACAAATACTTCTTGATATAAAGTTCTTTCTTATACATATGTATATGCATGTCACTGGATTTGTTTCTCTAGTCAACCTGGCTTAACATAACTTCTGATTATCCTAGATTTATACTTCATGCATTCCACATTCTGATTATTGATGATTATTTGAATCTGTTACTTGTTTTTACTCACATCACATCAACAAAGAAATGTTCTGAAAGCTTTATTAAATTCATATCATTAGAGTTGACTCTATTTTGAGAAGGCAAATACAACTTTATCAGTTGTATTTTGAGTGTCTTCCAACATGAGATGCTTTCCTTCTGGTACTGTGTCTGGCAATGTTCTGCTGCTATTCATACGATGTTCAATGGCTTCAGGAATGGATAGCCTCTTCCTGTTTTCTAGTCTGTTCCTAGTCTGGAAGCTCTGCTGAAACTTTGGGTGACCCTGGTGGTATTTGAAATAATGGAGGCATAGCTTCCAGCACCATTGTTTCAAATACCAGCAGGGTTACTCAAGGTTAGCAAGTTTCAGAAGAGATTCTAAACTAAGAACATCTAGACTAAAAGCTTATAGACTAACAACAAATTAGGAATGAGCTGCTCACTTTGAAAGAAGTAGCCACTGAAAGTGTTATGCATAGCTTGTAAACATTGTCAAATATTGAAGGCCTAATGAAAGAAACAGAACATCATCAGAGTTAGTGCCAGAGCCTGGGTACCTTGAATTAGAACGCATTCAAAATGTGACTGAGGAGTGGAGTTAGAAATGTGGAGTTTGCCTTGGTGGATTGAGTTCGGTAAAGCATGAGCCTTTGGGATCTTCATTTGCTGATGAAACATGATTCAAGGTAAGGAGAAACAGCTGCATATATCTTTTAAATTATATTTAAATCTAACTTAGAAAATACATGACGATGCTTGGAATTACACAATCAGGAGGAATGGAACTGCATTCTTTGTCAAAAGGACCTTTCAAAATCAATCTTGAAGTACAATGCTGTCTGTAATATGATTATATTTATCGGCCTTCAAGTGGACCAAAAGGAACATTGCACAAGATCTCTTTAAATTATTGAAAAGGAAAGATGTTGTTTTGTGAATTATGCTGAGTCTTTACCCAAACCACAGTATTTTAGTTGCTTCGTATGCTTCTGGAAGTTGGATACATGGAAGGAGGACTGAAGAACAGATACATTTGAATTATGGTGCTAAGAAGAACATTGAAAGTACCATGGAGGGGGGGGACTCTGGGAAGATGGCCGCCAGATAGGAAGCCCACGCCCGGAGCTCCTGGAGATTGGTGAGTAGGGGTGACACGGGGAAGGGTGGGGCTCTCAAATTGGGTTTTGTGACTCCAGCAAAGCTCAAAGCCCTCCTCTGAACCAGGAGCAGGCGCCACCCACATGCGCGCGCTCCCCACCGACCCAGGCACAGAAGCTGGCACAGACGCTGCGGGTTCTTTGTGCTGGCGGGATCCAGGGCGCCGCTGCTCTGCGACCCTAAGATCTAGGGTTAATCAGCAGTTAATCAGCGCCCGCACGTAATCGCTGACCAGTCCTCCCCACCCCAAGGTGCCCAGGGTGCCCAGGGGACCCTCCACGCAGACCCACACCTCTCGCTCCCCACCCCCAGGGACTCCTGTGCCCCAAGCACAACTGTGGGCCAGCCCCTCCCCTACCCCGGAGGCCCATACCCAGGAGCACCTTAAGGGCACCACCACTGCCCAGGATAAGATCAAGCCATCCCCTAAACCCAAGCCTGCCCACCTGGGCCACACTTTCTAACAGGAGCAGAAGGAACGCCCACACTCCCCACAGTCGCCGGCACTCCTCACAGGCGCTGCCTGTTCAGGGCGCCTGCCCCAAGCCCCGACAGAGAGGCCCGCTTTACATTGTCTACGGGGTAAACAGCCAGCCAGTCCTCCCCACCCCAGAGTACTAGAGGATTTTTTCCCACCTATCTGTGGCAAGTGCCCCTAGCCAGGAACAGACCACTCAACTCCCACCCCATCCCCTAAACCCACTCCCCTGCTCAGCCAACACACTCCATTAGATCTGCAAGGCCTAGCTGCAAACAGTTACTGAGGGAAGCTATAATATAAGGCCAGCCTCCTAAAGAGAGACCCCAGGGCCACAAAACACCAAGGAAAATGCCACCTAATACGAATAAATCAAACAAAAAACAGCTAGCAGCTCCCACAGTATCAAGAAAAGAGAAACTGGATCCGATGCAAGAAGATCAGCTGGACCTAACAGCAGTCATAGAAAATGCGGAGATGGATCAACCACAAAAAGAAATCTTCAAGATGTTACTAACATGTATGCAGCTCTTGAGCGATGTATTAAAGAAGAAAGAAGAATTGATACAGGAGATAAAGGCCATGCACCAAAGGGAAATCCAAGAACTAAAGAGTGAGCTAACAAAAACTAATAGTAAGCTCTCAGATTTTGGCCAGAGAATGGAGGAGGCAGAAAACAGGGCAAGTGACCTAGAGGACTCACAAGTAGAAATTAATAAGTGGGAGAAAAAATCTACAAGTCTATGAGAGAAGCAGAAGAAAATATTAGATACCTGGCTGATACTATGAAAAGAAACAACATTAGGATTATCAGTCTGCCGGAGGATGAGGCATCAAGAAAACCAACATCCAAAATAGTGAGGGAATGCTTAGAGGAAAACTTCCCTAACTTAATGAATGAAAGCCATATAACCATACAGGAGGCGGAAAGAGCACCAGCTAGACTAAACCCCAAGAAGAAAACACCAAGACATATAGTTGTTAAACTATCCAATTATGAAGAAAAAGAAAAAATTATGAGAGCAGCTAGGGAAAAAAGGGCAATCACATATAATAACACATATGATATAATATAATATACATATAATATAATAACACATATGCTCGGACCTATCAATGGAAACTATGAAGAAGAGGAGAGAGTGGAGCAGCATATTCCGAAAATTGCAGGAACATGATGCAAACCCAAGAATACTCTATCCAGCCAAATTATCTATCAAAATTGATGGAGAAGTAAGAGTCTTTCCAGACAAGGAAAATCTCAGAGAATATGCCAAAAGGAACCCAGCCCTACAAA
>PVJH01041332.1:0-14894 GCA_004026705.1 Nesogale talazaci
CCCCCTTCCCTCCTCCGAGCACCCCCTTCAGCCCTGCTCTTTATTCCCGAGAGCCGAGCGCCCCTGCAACTTTTCAGGGTTCCCCCCCGCGTCCGCGCCCAGCTTGTGCGACCCTTCCTGCGCGTGTCACCCCAGGGTCCCGGCTTTTGAGGGGAGCCGAGCGTTTGGGGGCGAAATTTGCAAACCCACGGCTGTGGTTCTGATAGCCGGCGAAGGCCTCTTCTCGTCCCGTGCTCATCATACTTAGAAAAAAAAAAAAAAAGCCAGAAGGACGCCTTCCATCTGCGGCAATGACCCCTAAGTCTTGGCACCGATCAGCCTGTTTTAAAACCGTGAATAAATCACCCGGTAACCGACTTTTTCCGCTTCTCTAAGTTTTTGATTCTCCCTGTCTTGGAGTTTGGTGTGATCCTGTTTTTCTGGGCCACTCGCCTAATTTGAATAACTTGAAGGGAAAGGAGAATTGGCTGTAGGGTCAGTTGGTGGTTCTGTTCTTCTTAATTAGCTTTGTCATTTGGGGGGAATGGATTTGAAAAATAATGGTGTCCTCATGTTGGGACTCTGTGGATTCCGGAAATGTCTCCTTAAGAGGATGGTCTGAGAGAAAGGCCCCCAAAGGGGAGTTTTTGTGATTTGCAGCTAGATCCCTAGGCCTTTCTGCCCTGGCTTTCTTTTGTGCATTGCGACCCCCTTATTTCTCTCAGGTAATGGTGCATTTGAATGAATGAAGGAGGGGCAAAGAATTAGTCTCTCAAGCATCCATGTCAGCCTTTCTCTTAAAGGAATTTCATGAGGCCTGTTGCCATCCACTCAGTGTTGAAGTGGAATTGCTTCTAGCTGACTGTTTAGTTATTGTTGCGTATATAGCTGTGTATTCTCTTGACGAAGTAGAATGCTGTGTTTGTATAATGCAGCACAGTTCTTAATCTCCTTTTAAGAGTCTGTTAGTGAAATAAAAACTGCAAATTGACTTCGAACTTGGAACATAATGAATGCTTGTAAATCAACTCATATCACGTATAATTTAAAAAGTGTACTATGCGTGGTTTCGTGAGGCTCCGTGGGCTAAAAGCATTTAGATAGAATTTGGAATTTTGTTTACGTGTTTGCGTTCTTTTCCCTTTCCAGCACACCCATTGCCGGGTAGTGAAATTCTGACTCAGAGCGACTGCACAAGACAAAGTAGAGTCTGCCACATACGGTTTCCTTGGCTGGAAAAAGACCAGCAGTGTGTGGGTTTGAACCCCTGGACTTTCAGTGCACTGCCAGTTTACCCAGGCTGCCATCAGGGTTCTTCCAGGGGACCCCAGTGGGACTGACAGTGACGACTGGCAGCGTTGTTGTGTCTGACAGCGTGGATCTGACTCACAGGAACCCTAGAGGGAGAGTAGAAGCTGCCCCTAAGTGCTTTGCTTTTCTTCTTTCCTCTCACAGCCAAGGAAACGGGCATCATGAGCCTCATGCTGGAGATGTGGGAGGCAAGACTTAGGTAACACAGTCTTAAAAAAAAGTAAACATGTTAATGTAAATGGCAATCAAGGTTTTCTTGAAATTTTCTCGAAAGAATTGAAATTCTTATGTATATGAAAGTTTACAACATGGTAGAAAGTAAACTTTTAATTTGTACTTGAAAGTACATGTAGGTATACACACACATATCATGGGAGAAAGAGAAGGTTTTCTGCTCCCATAAAGAGTCCTGGTTGGGGGGGGGGGCGCGGGAAGAGTCCTAGTCTTGGAAAATCACAAGGGTGGTTTTCTACCCTGTCCTACAGGATATCAACTTGACGGCAGTAATTTGTGTGTACACACACACTCTCTCTCACACACACGTTTACCTCACTCAGAGGTTAACTGGGAACTAAATTCTCTTAGCAATATTCTAGTAGAAGAAGCTTTTGATTTATGAACATCTAGTTTATACCCAGGATTAAACTGTTGTGGGTGGGGAGAGGATTATCTCCCACCTCTGAGGCAGGAGGGACTTCTAAGGTAAATTCATCTTGCCAGATCCAGGTTCTCCTCTTCCACCGCTCATCCCCCCCTCTAAAGGATTTCCTTGGCTGCCTGTGAATGGGGAAAAGCTACTGAATAGGGTTGAGAAGTCTTATCAGGAGCTCTCAAAATCCACCTTCCCATAGAAACTTATGATGTTTAAAAAAAAGTACTTTGATACCATATTTCTGTGTCATTATGGCTTACATGCTTTCTGAAAACTGGTGTGGAAGACTAGCCATCATTTTATAACGTTTCTAAAACAAAATGTATTAATTACAAGTCAGAGACTTATGAATGAAATTGACATGGACTAAATGCTCACGATCTGAAAATAAGTTGTTATAATCACACTAATACTTCAAAATGTGTGATATAGGATAAAAAACAAACCCAAACATCAAATAGTGCCTTATAGCTTAAAACAAGAACAAGACTCTCCCGCTTTGGGCCTTTGTGGCTCCCAGGCTCTTATCGGATAATTTCAGCTCTTCTTTTTCTTTCATGTTTCTAAATCCATGTCACCATTTGACTTCCTAGTAAAACCATTGGACTTTTTACCCTCTTCTCATTCCCGCACCAGTATAGTTACATACCAATTTTTCGGTAAAAGCAATAGTGTTCATACTATTATGTATGCATTTATTTACTTCTAAATAAATAATAACCTATGGTTATGTTAATGCAGCTCATGCATTTTCTGTTTTTCAGAGAGTAAATAATTGCATTTAAAATTTTGTTTCATTACTTTTTAAATGTGTTTATTGTCTAGAGCCCCTCAGATGACTCCATAGATATGTTAACAGTCTTTTCAAACTTTCCATCCAGATGGTCAAGTGCATCAAATTGTTGGTCACCTCCATGTGAAGACACCCCACTTGGAAGTCTTCCTTCCAGTTGGCTCTCATCTGTACAGTCGGGTTGTTTTTCTTGGAATTGTTGTCTTTTCTCCTCCTGCTTTGGAGACTGTATTCCTGTATTTCCTGTCTTCTATTTTCTTGGTTTGCGTCTTTATTTTATTGAAATCTATTTCAATAGCTTCCTAAGAAAGAATGATCGATATATGCTATATCTTTCAACTTTATAGATGGCTTGGCTGTATTTCAGATATTAAGGTGAGAACACTGTATTTTCTTACAATTTTGATAACATTTTCACCTTAAGAATATTTTCTGGGCTGAGCCCCGGTGGCGTAGTGGTTGAGTGCAGGACTGCGGCCCACTGGGTTGGCGGTTCAAATCCAGCAACAGCTCTCCAGGAGCAAGAATCCCACTCCCACCAGAGGGCAGTGATGCGCGACCCCCCCCCCCCCCCCAAAAAAAAAAGAAGAGTATTTTCTGCCTTTAAGAGTTTCTGGTGAAAAACTCCAAAGCCATTCTGATTCCCCACCACCCTGGGACACCCCCTCTCCCCAACACATACACTTTTATACAGATGTTTTTGAAGCTTAGGGTGCTTTCATGGGCAGTATGGTTTCTATTAGAAATTTCACCTCTCAGGTAGAAGACTTGGGTTCAATTACCAACTAGCGCATCTGCAGCACAAACCATACCGGCAGTCTGCCCTCAGGAGTGTGTGTGATATGGTGGTCCTGAACAACCTTCAGCAGAACTTCCAGCCTGCAATAGACCACGGAGCTAGATCTGGTGACCTACCTCCAGAAAACCAGCCAGTGAAAGCTGTGTAGATGACAGTGACTCATCCTTGTTGTGTTTGTGGTACAAGTTGACAGGGCAGCAGCTGATAGCAGGGGCAGACCAGTTCTTTTCTCTGGCGTTCTGAAATTTGCTTGGCTTCTCCCTCCATCCCCCTTTCCTGGCTTAGTGGACCTATTAAACCAAAAGACTGATATTTTTCAGTTTCCAGAAATTTCTGTTATTTCACAATTTCCTATTCTTCATTTTTTCCTGCTCTTTCTTTCAGCAACTCCTGTTAGTGTGACTGCTGACTGCCCTGGGATTGGTCTTTCAGTTTATTCCTGGAGAGGGGGGCACGTTTTTGACTTTTCCCTTTCAGTCTTTCATTTTGAAAGCTGTCATGTTTAAAATTTTCAGAACTGATTTTTGTTCTGTTTCCATTGTATATAGCATATACCCAATAACTGCACTTCAAAGTTATATGTATATTTAAAAAAATATATTTAAAAAATTTCTCTTCCTTCCATGTGCCTGCGCATTCCAGGATTCCTTTTCACTTTGTTTGGCTCACCAATATTTGGCACTTCCTGACTGTCTATATTTAAGAATGAGATGGCGAAAAAAAAAGGTCATTTTGAGAGTGTGTGTGAAAGACTTCGCTTAGGGTGACCAGGTGGACTTTACTTTCCGAAGTACCAAGGCCTTTACCTTGTCTTTGGGGCAAGTGTCTGCACAGAAGCCACCCATTCCCTGCCTTTAGTGTGCTGGTTGGTATGCGGCAACTGGACTTTGGGTTGCCTGGCTGGGGCGAGATGTGGATGTTGGGTGCCACTAGTCAGACTTTTGACTGCTCCCATTTCCACTTCTCATGTTCAGAAATAACACTAGTTCTCCTGCTACACCTGGAGTGCCAGCTGCCTTGAATACACCTTTTAAGGGCGTTTTGTCAGGCCTGAGCATCAGACCAGCCTTTGTTGTGTGTTAGAGTAGAACAGCCCCATAGGATCTTCAGGGCTGTGTCCTTGGAGAGCCAGGCCTTTCTTCTACTGCGGGGTTGCTCAATCCGTCCATTGCAATCTTCTAGTTGATCACAAATGTAGTGTGGCTAAATCACATGGCGTTAAAAAAATAGACATAAGCCTATGATCAACCCCCCTTAATTGATATACAGAGCAGCCAATCAGATGCGGTCTTAGGTGTCAGACGCATGCACAAATAACTGAGCTAAGTGCAGCAAAACTGACAAGCTAAGTTACCGCCAATTTTTAGACCTTGTTTTCTTCCTCTTAAATGTAAGAAAGGGTATTAAAATGAGTGGGGGACCTGGACAAACTAAGGAGACAAAAACAAATCACTTTCATACGGATTGGGAGATTTTGACACTACAAGCCGACATTCAGCTGAAGTCCAGAGCACATAAACAGTTCTGGAACTTACTCGCAGAGGGAAAGTATTCAAACATGAGAAAATGTGCTCCTTGACTGCATTATTCGGCTCTACTTATTTATGTGAGTCAGCCTTTTCCCATGTAAAGTGCATTAAGTCCGAGTACTGTTCCACCATGACTGATGATCGTTTGGAAGTGTGCTTGAGGCTGGCTGTCAGCTGCTATTGTTTGGGCTATGCATCCCTGACTCATGAGAATCTACTCAGATAATGACTGAAAATGTACATAGTTAGTTGTGTTGTGCAATATGGACTCATGGGGTTTTGCAAGGTCCATAGCATGCATTGTACATATAAGGAATTCTCAATGCGTTTGTGAATAAGTGTAATAAATAAAAATAAATGTTTTGCATTTTTGTAGTTGGTAGATCATTTTGACTTGATTATTTTATAAGTCGCTGACATGCTGAAAAAGTGTGAGCACCCCTGTTCTACTGTCTCTGGTGGATTTGAACTGCCAAGCTTTTTGGTTTGTAGCCATCTTCTGAACCTTGTCGGCTACATAGAGACTTTTCCTGGAGCTCCCAGGGCTTGTAATCTCTGTGGCTTCCTGACACTCAGATCCTCTTGTTCACTCTTCCTATCAGGGACTGACACTTGGGACTGTTTGGGGGTTCTTTGGACAGTGAGTAGCAGAAGGCCTGGTTTTGACTTGGCCCTCCTTGAGTCCAGAATCCACGTCTCTTTGTCAGCTGGGGTGGGGGTGCCTGTGATTAACCAAAACACCCCAGGCATAGCCTGGGCAAGCCTGTCTCCACACACCACATGTGCTTACTTTGTGGTCTTGATGATTATCTTCATCCACCCATGGTCTCAATCTAATTGATCATTTTCCTAGCGCTGACCTCTGAAAGGGCAGGTCTTGTAAAAGTGGCTGGGCAGTGCCCAGTGTGGGGAATAAGCTGCTGGTGGGTGGGGGCCCCGTAAACGATGATCCTAGGTTTGGGGATTTAAGAGAACAGATGCTTCTGCCCATGAGAAGTTCACTTTGGATAACTTGCTTCTTCGTTAAAACAAACATCCTCAGGAAGTATTAAAGCACATTATTGTTTTATCATTTAAAATCAGGCACTCTAGTTGACACTATTGCTCACCAAATTAATCTTGTAAACATTTTTGAAGTCAAGTGTGGTCAAAAGTGCCAATTCACCATGAGGAGAGTCTTTTATCTTGTAGGGGAGACCAGTTCTGTCAGTGCCTATAGCCCCGACGTCAGAGTAATATTACTAGTAGATGTAAGGAAGGTTTCTCAGTGATTAAGTACTTTTGATGGGGGTAGGGAGGGGGAGAGAAGCTTGAAGAGGGTAGGGAATTCTCCCAGAAAAGAATTGAGCCTTATCTTTTTTTTTTTTTAATTCATAGTTTTTAAATTTTATTTATTTTATTTTTTTAATGATTTTATTGGGGGTGCTTACAGCTACTTCAACATTCAATACATCATTTGTATCAAGCACATTTGCACACATGTTGCCGCATACATTTCCAAACATTTTCCATTTGAGCCCTTGGTACAAGCTTCTCTTTAAAAAAAACAAAACAAAAAAACTCTCCTTTCCCCTCCCCCCCTTTTTTTTTTTAATGAATCATTTTATTGGGGACCCATACAACTCCCATCACGATCCCTCCTTTTTTTTCTTTCTTTTTTTTGGGGAGTAAGCCTTACAAACGCAAGTCCTCAAAAATTAGTTTATTAATCAATTATGCCTCGCCACGAAAATCTTTTCGTAAAAGGCGAAAGAGTTATATATTAAGTTTGATAGACAAGAGAAGTTATGTTAGACAGGGAAATTAGGTGTCCAAAGGCATGAAGTACAGAAGCAGATGGGCGTGAAGTCGGGGAGTAGGGGAGAGCTAACGCGGCCAAGTGAGAACTGGCAAATCAGAGTGGCAGATGAGAAAATGGGCAAGAGAGTGTAATGTACGTTGGACGAGGACTTTGAACTTTAACTTATGGGTAATGGAGAGCTGCGGAAGAAGTTAGGAAAGGAGTGCATAGCCAAGTGTGGGGTACAGAAAAGAAAGTGGGCTCCCCTGAGAAGGGTGGCATGGTGGCGGAGACAGCAGCTATGGTCAGCGGGGACCTGAGCTGTGGGACCTGAGCTGGGTCAAGCAGGGTGGTTGAAGGGGTGGGATGAATTTATGAGGGATGTATAGTGAGTTAGAGAAGACTCAGGGTTGAAGAAAAGGGAGCCATCAGGGAAGAAACCAGGGTTTCATGTCTGCACAGCAGAACCGAGGGATCCCTCCTTTTGGGGAGAAGTTGTTCAGAAATAGGAAAAATAGATGAATCTTCATCCCTCCCTCCTTCAACCTCTCTTTATATTTCAGGGCAAGTGCATGGTAGGGAGGGTGGAGAAGGCGTCTGTGCCACCCAGCATAACCTGCCTCAGTGCCCAGATGGTGAGGGGGGAGGGGCTGGGGGAGGTGGGATTAGCACTCTGCAGCAAACCCTCCCTCTGGGAGTTTTGGGTGGGGTTGGTGGTATTGACGCAGCATTAATTTGAGCCCATGTGTTCCTCATTGGAAAAGCAAGACTGAGGCATTGCACGATTGTGGGTTGAGTTTTTTTCTTGATGCTGCACATGTGGGAGAACTCTATCCAATTATGGCTAAACCTTTCTCTGATGAGTCACTTCCTGAGTGAACTAGTCAGTTCCGAAGGTGCTGCCTAAAATGCTGTGTGGGTTTTCAGAGCATCTTTAGGAACGATTGAGACATGTGTATTTGTGCGGCCTGAATTGAGACAGTCCACAGTATTGCTCGTTGGGGTTTTGATAGTTATTCTGAAGAATGAAAAAGCCAAACTGCCAGCCATACTAAAGCGAGCAAAGCAAAATGAAAAGCTTGGATATGAAACGAGCCACTGGCTGCTCTGACAATGTACTACACTTTTGTGTGTGTATGATTTTTGTTGATGTAAACCGGACACGTTTTCTGGTCAAAGTAATAGTAAATCCTTTTCATTGGTATCGGATCCTTTAAAATGTGCCAAAAACACATGTGTGAATATTGTTGAATTAAATAAGATGCAGATTGAATCATTGCTTGTACCATGCCCAGCAAATGATAATGCTGAGTGGTAGCATATTTCTGAAAAGCAGCGCCACCATTCCCATTCTTGTTCCTGTGTACAGTTACAGGGGAGCAGCCGGTGCGCAGGTCTCTCAGACAGAGCCGGCTGGGCCCCTCTTGTTATGAGCCGCGTGTCTCACATGTGCTCAATTTCACTTTATCGAATGTAGGATGTAGGGTATTGACTATTCTTTACAGAAAAAGTAAAAGCCAGTCTAGGAAATGACAGCCTTTGCCTTTGCTCGAGGGCATGCAGCAGGTGGCCCCTACGCGCATGCTTTCTTGCAGCAGTTTACTTAAAGTGTTTAACCAGAATCGTCTGAGGAATTTAAACAAAACCCAGGTTCCTACACCGATCCTGAACAATTTGTTTAGTAGTTCTGAGGTGGAACCCAGCTAAAAGAATCTTCTGAGCACCATATTTCATTGATTATAGGTGCACATCTTTTCCCACATTTGAGTATCTCTGAAGTTGAATTTTTCCATCCTCATCCCGACAGCTTTTCTTTTCTTTTCTCTCCTTCTCCTTCCTCCCTTCTCACCCTCCCTCCTTTGTTAGTGGCTCATAAGATAATAAGACAGTCCACTTTAGATTAACAGATGATATTGTGAAAGAGACTTAGGCATAATTTCCTACCATTCTTCTCCTCCCCTCTCCCCCCCTTTTTTCTTGATGCCTGGCAAATTTTATTTCTGGACTTCCAAACGCGCTGCTATTGAATCGATTCCAAATCAGAGCAATCCTATAGGCCCCTTAGATTTCTGAGATTTGACATTGTGACAGGAAAAGACAGCCTCATCTTTCTCCTGAGGATCAGCTCGGAGGTTCAAACTGCTGACTTCGTTGTTAACAGTTCAGAGCGCAGCTCGCTATGCCAACAGAGTTGTAAAAGTCGCTGCTGGTGGTGATTATTTGCTTGTGGTAATGACCGTACTCCTTGCAGAAAAGCCGTCTTAGAGCAGTGGAATCTTGGATCCCGTTAAGAGCATTAGCAATTCCGTTGTCAGCTTGGGAGTGGCTGGCAAGGAGACATGTCAGTGGCTCTCAGCCATGGACACATAGGTGTATCAAGGCTCTCAGACTTTTGTGGAATCTAGGGCTGCATCTGAATCCCAGGAAGGGATGATTCTGGAAGGGGGCATTTGCCACATCCTATGTTTCATTTTGGGATCCTGGAGCACCTAAATTGAATTTCAACTTGCATATATTCAGCTTCACCCTTGTGCCAGTTAGAGGAGTTTTAAAAAATACAGTATCATGTATTAGCCACAGTCTCTTACAGAATAGTTTTAAAATCCTGTGAGGGAGACCTTTATTTCTAAATAGTCCTTCCTCAATATTTTAAACAAGTATGCTTTAAAAATATATTTATTTAAGAAAACTTTACACAGTCACAAGTAGGTAGAATCATATAATGATCATCATGTACCCACCATCCAACTTCAACAGTTGACAATTCAATGGTCAATCTTATTTCATTTACATACTACCCCCCCCCCCCCCCCAAATCGCACAGATAATATTTAGAGTTATTATGAGTTGAAACTGACTGAGTGGCAGTGACTCCCCAACCCAACCCTCAACTTCCGATTTATGGAGCTATGGCTGCTTTAACTGCAGGGCTAGAGGTCCAAATCCTCTAGTGGCTGCACAGGAGGGCGATGCAGCTATCTGCCCAACAGAACTCTCAGTCTCAGAACCCGGGAGCAGTTCCAGTCTGCCCTGGGGGCCTAGAGGCGACAGAATTGATTTGAGACGTTAGTTTTGGGTCGTGTCTTGTTTTGAAGCAAACCCAGACATCATATAATTTCATCCCCAGATACTTCAGTGTCTAACAGCTCTTTGACAACTAATAATAGTAACCACAATTGAGCTTAAAAATTTAACAGCAATTCATAAATATTGACTATCCAGGTTTTCTCAGTTTAAAAATGAATGTATGTTTTGAGACTTGTTTGCTATCTGCTTTGATCTCTTTTTTTTATTTTTATTTTTTTTATCTTTTAGGCATCACTGCCCTGGTGGTGGGATTAGGAGGCCCAGCCTTTGCTCCTGTGAGCAGGAATTGAACCTCCATCCCAGTGGGCTGCAGTCCCGCACACAACCACTACACCACCGGGGCTCAGCCCTGTACTTTTGAGTTGGAACCAACTTTATGGCTCTATCAATAGCCTTCATCAAATTGGCTCTTCAGTAGCTCTGGAACTCGACCTGGAGTTATAGCATGTCCTGAAAGACTGATTGAAGTATACTTCTGTTAGGAGATGTTAGTGCTGTCCTTTTGAGAACTTGGTTTTTGAAGACTTGAGAAACTAAAGTGTGAATAAAGATCCTAATTTATCATTCTTAAGCATACTGGAAGAACTCGGTTGAGTGGCTGATTTCTACTTAAGAAACCTCTTAGGAAAGCGGAGTTGAAACTCTATAATAGAGTTGTTAGTAGATGAACACTGTGTTGACTACAAAGTAGTTGAATGATATTAAGGGATGCTGATGTCAAACTGTGAATAAATTATGCCGTCCCTCATACGGGGTGATGTTTCTACTACATGTATGATCTGGTCAGGTTTTCTTCTTTTGCCTGAGCAGGATCAATGACAGAATATTTGACCAAATACTGGAACATTATGGCACTGTTTGCTTTATAGTCCTATGTCCCAGTATAGTCAACAAAGAGGCTTCAAAAAGTTCAAAGAGAAATGAAATGGAAAGATAATGGAATTTTCCACAAACTTGGAAGACTCCCTTGTTGACCATAGGGGAAGGTGATAGTGATCTTGGTTTCACACAGGTTTTCCTAAAGGTGATAATCCCAAGTGCTAGAGCAGCAGTTCTCAACCTATAGGTCACGCAACCCCTTTGGGAGTTAACAGCCTTTTCACAGGTATAATCCGACACATAACAGTAGCAAAATTTGGTTATGAAGTAGCAATGAAAATAATTTTATGATTGGGAGACACCACAACTTGAGGAACTGTATGAAAGGGATACAGCATTAGGGAGGTTGACAGCCACTGTGCTAATGACATAGGTTTGTCTTCCAAAAAAAGAAAAACCCCTTTTCAGGGATCATAGTAGTATAATAAAAGTTAGTTATTCCATGGAAAATGTTGGAATTTTTAGAGCTTGAAGGAGAGAAGGTACTTAGGATGTGGATCTTTGCAACCTGCCTGTAGCCTGGCCTACTTAAAAGCAGTGCCAACGTACAGTCACATTACTGTATGGTTTTTAAGAGGACTATTTGATTTCAGCCACAATGGCATGCTTTCTTCTTAAAGCAGTGAAGTTAAGACAAGTACTTAGGGACTGCAGTTGCTTCCTGTCTTCTTCTTGAGAGGCTCAGGAAATTTCCTACAACCCCTTGAAAATGACTGCTAAGCCCCTCAGAGACCAAGAGTAGGCCCAGCTATCTTTCCTTAGAGCACGGTTGGAGAGGCAGAGACAGTCAAAGATGTAAGAGGCTGAGGACATAGAAGAGGCATCTTCCAAAACTTCATGGCAAACGTATTATGAAGAAACTAAGCATGGATTAAAAAAATTTTTTTCTACCAAAATAAATTCATATTAATTACAGTATATTTGGATAGGAAATAAGAAGGGGATAAGACATCTGTCTGAAAAAAGCTCTGATAAGGAAAGAAAAAAGCTCCTATGAAAGCAATATGAATTCTGCTAAAATTGAAGCAAGATCAACATTAAATTAATGGTAAAGCTTGGGACAAAGAATTGTGGAATCATTGTTTTACGAAAAGTTATGAGGACAATGCAGTTTACAAATAGATAACTTGTTTTAGGGGGACGAAATGAAGCGAAAGATGAAGTCACAGCTGACCTCCCACTTCAGATTTTCAGTCAGATCTGTTGATAAGAAAAGTCTTGTTCCTGACTCAGTTGATAAAACCAACACTAAGTAACAGCAGGAACTAGTCAACACCAAAATCATAACAGTTTAGACCTACCTACCGAATTCTGACTGAAAAAGTAAAGTTGAGCAGACTTTCGACTCCCAGTTTGCCAAACGCTAGTTCCTAGATCAGCTACAGACAAGAGGAGAGCTTTCGGGGAAAATCTTGAGCAGGTGGGATGAAAATTCTCAAACATGACTACCAATACTGACCTAAAGACGAACGCAATCCAAGCATTGGCTATCAAGGTTGAAAGTAGTCTACCAGCTGAGCCTTGGGGGCGCAGTGGTTGTGTGTGGGACTGTGGCCCACAGTGTTGACAGTTCAAATCCAGCAGCTGCTCTCCAGGAGCAACCCTGGGCTTCCCACTCCCACCAGGGCAGTGATGTGGGGTGGGCGGGGCTTGGGGAGGGAGAAAGAAAGTAATCCTGTCAATTTAACAAAAGTGCAGTTCAGTCAAAAGCTAAGGTCAGGGCAGTATTTTGAGATGCTCAAAGTATTTTACTTGTGGACGTTCTGGAGGGCCAAAGAACAATAACATCTGTTTTATAAGACTGTTTTAGGAAAGTTAGCCCAAGGCATTAGCCAAAGAAATGCCTTGGAAAGCATCACGCAAGCGTTCTTCTCCACCGCACCACTGCTCCTGCTCATTCTTCTCATCATACAAGAACAGTTTTGCAAGAGTTTCTATGTGAAATCATTAGGCATCTATTTAGACTTTTTCTAACTTCTTTTTTCTTTCCTAATTATAAAAAGTCCTTAAAGTGCACCCATTTTTATTTAGTTAATATAAAAAAGGCTGCATTGAATTTCCATTCTCCTCAATTCTTTAAGGATGGCCTAAGTGACTGTTATTACTTATAGATAGATGTATTTGACCTTGATGGAGCTTATTTTGAGAAAATATTTTTTAATTTATTATTATAATTATTTTTAATGCTTAACCAGAATCTAACTTCTTTTTATTCTATGTATTTCAGGGGAAATATAAATAACATTTTATTTAAAGGTAATAAAATGTTTCTACATGATTTGTTAAATGTTCTGAATTTTTCTCTATCCTTGTTTTATATCTAGCTGGTGAGAGGAAACAATTTGAATTTCATTTTCCACATACTTTTTGAAGTCATCTTGTATATTTTCTTTTAGAAAATTTTTTTTTTTTGATTTTTGATGTTTTTGGTTTGTTTTTTGGCCATCATTGCCCTCTGGTGGTTGTGAGAGCTACCCAGTGCCGCTCCTGAGAGCCGCCGCTGGATTTGAACCGCCAAGCCTGAGGGCCGCAGTCCCGCACTCAACCGCTTATGCCACTGGGGCTCAGCCCCACCTTGTATATTTTCTTCAGTTTTTGATCATGCCTATCTTTTCTCTTAAAAGCTCTCTCTAATCCACATATGCTGTGTGTATGTGTATCCACAATATCAGCTCACTTGTTTCAAGACAAATAAGGTTGCAGAAGAAATATGATTGGGCTTCAGAAGACAAATGGCACTAAAAGATAGAAGTACATGAGGAAATGCTGAATGTGGTAGAAGATTACAGGGAAAATAATATGTTGTTGTTTGAACAGCTATAGAAATTAAAGATTATTTCCCTTTTTTTTTTTTTAGGCATCACTGCCCTGGTGGTGGGAGTAGGAGGCCCAGCCTTTGCTCCTGGGAGCCGGAATTGAACCTCCATCCCAGTGGGCCGCAGTCCCGCGCACAACCACTACGCCACCGGGGCTCAGCCTATTTCCCTTTTTTAAATTGTAAAGAAAGGATGTTCGATTTCTACCATTTGTTTCCCTGCCTTATGAAGTAGGTCTGCAGATGGTTCTTTTTTTTGTTGTTGGTGGTATAATCTTTGTAGCTACATTTATTAATCTGATTAATAACTCATTACAACTATTTCAGTTGACTTCAACCTAGAAAATTTGCAGTAGCTCCATTTTAATGAAATTTTACTAAAATATTAACAGCAACTATAAAGCATAAATATAGTAGTTATAGTTTCTCTTAAAAGTATGTTCCAAGAGAATTATAAAGAAAAAAGAACCACTTACTTAGAATTTTTAAATTGTTATATTAATTTCTTTCAATCTTGATTAAAAAATCAGAGTATGTAATGTTTTGAAAGTGTTTTTTGGCTCCTCTCCCTTTCTGATTAATAACTCACACACCACCCTGTTCTCAAAACCATAGAAGATTCTCTTGACCACATGCATTATTTATGTAGGTTTTGACTGCCATTTGAAACATGTGGATGACACCATAAAATAATAAGAGTTTTAAAGCTGAGGAAAGACACTAACATCACCTAGTGTTTTTCTAGTTGATGATACTGATGCCTAGAAAGAGGATGGTGAAGTAAATGATTGTCAATGGTCACTTAACTAGTTTGTAGCAAGCCCAAGGATAGAAGTCAGAACTAAAACAATATTAATTCTGCTTTTTGGAAACATTTCTTGATGTTGTCAATGTTTCCGTTAATGGATTCCTGGCTTTTTAGGATATCATCTCTTTCTCTTTCTTTTTTTTGTGGGCATTGCTGCCTCTGGTGGTCATGAGTGCTATCCAGTGCCGCTCCTGAGAGCTGCCGCTGGATTTGAACTGCCAAGCCCGCGGGCCACAATCCCGTATTCAACCACTTACGCCACCGGGGCTCAGCCCAATACCATCTCTCTTAAACCTGTCTTTGATAATATTTGTTTTTTTCTCAGCATCCATTCATTCATGCATCTAAAATTTGAGTGGCTACAGATACCTAAAATACAGCTCTACTCATGTGGTGTGCACAGTAATGGGAAAAATAAATGTAGAAAACTCCCTAATTTTTTAAGTGCTATAAAAATCTCTC
>PVJH01041333.1:0-15042 GCA_004026705.1 Nesogale talazaci
CATACAAATATTTTGGTTTTTCTTAGTCAGGTATATCCTTAGATAGTTCAATTTGTGCTTGGTTATTGTTCAGTGTATTAACTTTTTGATCTCTTCTTCCGTGGTCTTGTCTCATGAGTATAGCAGTCCAATAGACTTCTGTTTTTTCATATTGCATTCTGCCACTGTATCACTTCCAGCACTCCCCTCATGGAGCTTTTGGGATTTTCCATATATACAACCATGTCATCTGTGAATAATAATAGTTTTGCCTCTTCTTTCCCCAAATACCTTTGATGTATTTTCTTTGTCATATGGTGTTAGCTAAGACCTCCAGTATAATGTTAAATAAGAGGGGGGGCAAGGGGCATCCTTGTCTGGTTCTCTTTTTCAGTGGGGTTATTTTTGTCCTTTCTCCATTGACTACTACATTGGCTGTTGGTTTTTTATATATTGCTTGTATTATATTGAAGAATTTTCCTTCCATTCCTATCTTCTTGAGTATCTTAAACAGGAATTGGTGTTGAATGTTGTCGAATGCTTTCTCCACATCTATTGATATTATCATGTGGTTCTTGTAATTTCTCATGTTAATGTGGTGAATAATACTAATTTTTTTTAATATGTTGAACCATCCCGGCATCCTTGATATGAATCTCACTTGGTCATGATGAATTACTTGTTTTCTGTACTTTTGTATTCTACTGGCCAGTATTTTGCATGAGTGTCTATTAGGGATACTGGTCTGCAGTTCTTAATTCTTGTGGGATCCTTGACCACTTTTGGTAGCAGAGCTATACTAGCTTCATAGAAAGAGTTTGGGAGATTGCTATCTTTTTCTGTGTTCTGTAACAGTTTGTTGAAGATTAGTGTCAGTTCTTCCCTGAATCTTGGTAGAATTCTACTGTGAAGCCATCTGGCTTGGGCAATTTTTATGGTTTGTAATTCCTTGATAACTTTATCTATTTCCTCTATTGCTGTGGATCATTTGGGATTTTTGACATCCAGCTGGGACAGTTTAGGAAGGGATTGCTTTGCCAAGAATTTATCCATGTCTTCCAAGTTGTTGAATCCATTGGGGGTACTGGCTTTCATAATATTGTGTAATTATCCTTTTGCTTTCATTAAGGTCTGTTGTAATGGCCCCTGTTTTGTCCCTCATTCTTGCTATGGAAATTTGTCTGTTCCTTCTTTGGTTAGGTTTTCCAGTGGTCTGTTGATTCTGTTAATCCTGTCAAAGAACCAACTTTTAGGAGCATTAATTTTCCCCCCAAGTTTTCCCTCTCATGAATCAAAACTCCGATTTTATTCTTTCTTCTATTTTGCTATTATTAGAGTGGCCCTGTTGACTTTTCTCTAATTGCTGCATGTTTTTGTTTTTGCCAGTACATCAACCAGAAGTCGCTCTTCCTTTTTGCTGTCTACCTGCATCGCTATCAAACTTCTTGATAACTGTCTTTGCTGCATCCCAAAGGTTTTTGTATGTTGTATTTTCATTATCATTGGTTTCTAGAAACTTCCTAATTTCATTTCTGATCTGGGCCAGTACCACACCTTTTGCAATAGAGTTATTTGTCCTCCAATTGTTGCCCTTGTTTTGTAACTGTCCTTTTGTTGATTTCCAGCCTTATGGCATAGTGGTTGGAGAGAGAAATGTGTATGATCTCTATGTGCTTGAATTTACACAGATTTGACTTGTGCCCCAGCATCTCATTTATCTCTGTGCATGTGCCATGTGGGATTGAAAAGAATGATAGTTTAAAAAAAATTTTGGGTGGAGAGCTCTGAAAATATTAGGTCAAGTTGTCTAATTGTAATGTTTAGGGCTGTAGCCTCCTTGTTAAGCTTTTCTTGTGATATAACTTTCTTGTAAAGCAGTGTATTCATGTCATGTACTATAATTGTTGAGCCCGTGACTTTTTTTCTCATTGTTTGGAGCATTTGAATGATGAATTTTGCAGGCTCTTGTTGGATATATATATATATATATATATATATATATATATATAATCTCGGTGGTTTTTGGTCTACTCTTCCCCTGAGCATTATAGAGTGCCCCTCCTTATCTCTTGTTATCACTTGCACCTTGAGATCAATTTTGTTTGAGATTAGGAAGCATTGTAACCCCCGTTGTTTTTTAAATTGCCATTTGTTTGATATATTTTTCCCCAGTCTTTGAGTCTCAGCCTATTTTTGTCTGTAATCTTCAGATGTGTCTCCTGTAGACAGCAAATCAACACATTGTGCTTTCTAAGCCAGTTTGCTAGCCTCTGCCTTTTAATACCTGAGTCCATTGATAATTCATGATTATTTACATCAAACTGTGGACCCTGTGATATCATCTTGTACCATTTGTGTTAGTTGTTTTCCTGCCTCTCTTTCTTAATAAGTGTAGTGTGTGTGTGTGTGTGTGTGTGTGTGTGTGTGTATGTGATTCTTGCCTTCTTTCCACTTTTGAGCCAGTGCTATCTTGGGGGGTGTTTTCTCTTTGTTACCCTCTGGGTGGGGTTTGTCTATGTGATGGTCTCTTATTTGTGCTTGGTGAGTGTTGTTCTTTTGCCTATACCAAGGGGACACATATATTTTGTAGGGTTTGGCTTCTTTTAATGTAATCTTTGAGTTTTTCTTTGTCTGGGAAGACTCTTACTTCTTCATCTATCATGATAGATAATTTGGCTGGTGTGGTGGTTATGTGCTTATGTTAATTTCATGATTAAGATGTAGGGGTGGAGTCTAGCCTGTTAATCTGGAGATAGCCCTTGAGTAGCCAATGAGGCCTCTGTGTGGGCATGGCTTTCTCCTGAGAAGTCTGAGAAGTCTCACGATATTTCCCTTGTGAAAATGAGAAGCTATCTCCCGAGTTGTTGGGAGTTAGTCTCAGAGACAATTAATCATGGGCAAGACAAGATTGCAGCGTCTGAGGAGCCGGAGAAGTCACAGGGCTTGGCCCTGACGGAGCCAGAGCTCTGAAGCTGGAGAGGTCACATGGAGACCTCTGCCAGTGATGAGTTGCTTCTGCCACTACTGGATGCTATTGATGAACCCTGAGCTCTGGAAGTGAGGAGCCATGGGGAGACCCCTGCCAACACTGGGATTCTGCACCCACTGACTTGTGACTTCGTGAGTCAGAAGGAGACATTATAGACTGGTATCGGGCATATGGGCTAATATCGAACTTATGACTTTGAACTGGACTGGGCTGGGATGCTTTCTCAGTGTTCCATTCCTTTTGTATATAAACCATTCCCTTATATCCATATGCGCATCTATGAATTTTGTTCCTCTAGTCTATCTGGATTAACACAGCTGGATAAAGTATTCTTGGGTTGGTGTTATTTTCCTTCAATTTTTGAAATATATTACTCCACTCTCTTCTCTTCTTCATAGTGTCCACTGATAGATTTGAGCATATTCTTATTTGGGTGCCTTCATAGATAACTGTGTATTTTCCCTAGCTACTCTGATAATTTTCTCCTTTTCCTCAAAGTGTGATAATTTAGCTATTATATGCCTTGGTGACTTCTTTGGATTCAGTTTACCTGTATTCTTTTGGCTTACTGAATGGTTGCCTAGTTTTCATTCATTAAACTGGGGAAATTTTCTCTAAGCATTCCCTTGCTATTTTTGCCATTTTCTTCTTTTATGCGTCTTGTTTTAGTAGTCCAATTATTCTAATGTTATTCCTTTTCTTACCCTCAGATGTGGCTCTCAGGTTTTCTTCAGCTTCACTGATTATCTTATTTGATAGGGTGGCTCCACCACTTGCACACAGGTACAAGTGACATAAAACCGAGTTGCCACAGATGGGTATTAAATTCTTTTGCATTTAAAAATAAAATGATATGTCAAAATGGTAAAGGAAAAAATTGAAATGGGAAATCATCCCCAATTCCACCAAAATGAAATACACAAACACCTCCCACTGCCACCAATGTAATTCTGACTCACAATTCTATATGGGGTTTCTGAGGCAATGGGTCTTCGCAGGAGCAGATGGCCTGGTCTTTCTTCTGGAGAGCAGCTGGTGGCCTTGACTTGCTGAATTTTTAATTAGCTGTCACATGTGCCACCAGGACTCTTAATTCCACCAACTTAGTGAAATATTTTTTGGTGCATTCGGCTTCTATGCACTTAATTTTCTAGAAATAGTGATTAAAAATGTTTGTGTGTCACTTCTAAACATTAGTATCAACACCATTCTCCACCTTACTGCAACCTTTATTCTGAGCATTTTAATGTTTTCACAGTAGGTGATTTTACTAATGGACATTTAGGTTATTTCCACATTTAGTTGCCCAAATCAAAGTACGATGTTTCATGTTAATTGCATTTTGTTTTCTTTTTAAATTACTATTAAGTTATTTCCTTTGATAAATTCTCAAGAGTCATATTATTTAGTAAAAGGGCATAAACATTTTTATAGCCCTCGTCTCGTGGTGCAAGCTAACTAGGCAAAAGGGCTGTGCAACTCTAAATGGCACACATCAGATTTAATTTAAAAAATAAACCACCTGGTTTTCCAGTTCTAGCAATATGAATTAGAGATCTTGAAGGACTTCCTGAGTTAAAGCCACCAAAATCTTGAATGAAATATAAAAAAATATATTTTAAACACATTACTGGCCTGACAACAGAACGAATAATCTAAGATCCTTGAAATGAATTGAGACCAGGAACCCTGAAAAATGACAAAGTTGGCCATTAAACTTGAGAATTCTGTTAAACTTTGGAAACCCTAGTTCTGTTTAAGGACTTTGTTGTGAGTGTGTGAGAGATGCAGTTCAGAGCCTACTTAAGATACAATATTACATAGGAAACCTGAAATTATTAAGGAAAGACAGAGATCAGAAAGGAATATACTCACCTTTTGAAGGAAAATGAGATATGTCTTAGTTATCCAGAGCTTCCACAGATGGGTAGCTTTAACCAGCAAATGACTGTCTCACAGCTTAGGATGCTAGAGGGGATAACTCTGGGGGAAGACCTTCTCTGCCCATCAGCTCTGCGGAAAGGACCTTGTTTGCTTTATACTTCTGGGCAATCTTCATGTGATGACATCTCTCTTCCACCATCTCTGTTCTGTTCCCTGATCTGGTCTCTGAAGAGATATGAGTCATGCTTAATTATGACGACACAGCTAATTTCCAAATGGGAATATAAGCACATACATCTCTAAAAACACTGCCATTGAATTGATTCCAACTCGTAGGACAGAACAGAACTGCCTTGGTGGGTTTCTGAAGCTCTTCATCTTCAGGGCAGCTCAAAGCCTCTTCCTTTCCTCTCAGAATAGTTGGTGGGTTCTAACAGATGGCCTTGTGGCTATCAGTCCAACTCATAACCCACTGCACCACAGGACTCCTTAGCCACAGACATGGGAATAGGGCTTAGGGAAAGGGGATAGGACTTTGGGAAAAACTAATCATTTCATAGAAAACCCTTTACTCTGAAGGTTTTTCATAGAAGGTACCCACAGGGAAGGAGTCTGTCTTGACTCTGACACTGGAGAAGGAGGAAAAAAGAGACCAGCATGTGAATTTGTTATCACAAATTAATCTTCATATGGGTTTATAATACAAATGTATAACTGCTGAGGTTGCCTCAAATCTTCAAGTATGTCATTTGACATAAGGTTGTTCTATGTTGATCATGCTTTCCAACATTAGAAAATCTAGTATAAATATCCTCCTTATCAGTAATTGTAATTTTTTTTAATGGTCACATTGAGACAAACCACACCCAGTGATAAATTAATTTTCATACATTTTATGGGTAAAATATCATTTCAACCTGCAAGCAACATAGACAATTATTAGTAAGATAGTTTTCTTGTTCTGTGTCTTAGAAACCCATGTATATGTATATATATATTTTTGGGGGGCATCACTACCCTCTGGTGGTCATGGGAGCTACCCAGCGCTGCTCCTGAGAGCCGCAGCTGGACTTGAACCACCAAGCTCTCAGGCCGCAGTCCCGCACTCAACCACTTAGGCCGCTGGGGCTCAGCAAAATCCATGTATGTTTTACATGTATATGATACCTCAATTTGAACTTGCCTCATTTCAAGTACAAAATAACCACATGTAACCACTGGCTATCATTTTGGGAAGCACAACTTTAGACAACTAAACTTCAAGCCACCAGACCTCAAAGAAATTCCAGCAACTAAGTTCCAAGAAACAGCTGAGTGTGATTATTCTCTTTGCTAATGTCATCACTTTGATAAGCAGTTAGATTAATTGTTCATTTATTACCATTTACATGAATTTTTAATTTTCTTTCTCTTATTGTTCATTCATTTTTGCTTATGATGATGTAAACATGAATGTGTTTCAAAAGTCTTTGGTCTGAAAGTGAAAACTACAAAAGTATATATTCAAAGAAACCATGTTAACTTCTCCATATTCTCACTCATACCAGGAAAAGCATCAAATGAGTTTAGTTTCTAGTTTAGCCTTTTTGTGTTTCTCTTTGCAAATATAGGCAGGAGCATGCATATTTATCTTATTTCTCTTCTCTTATGCTAAAAGTAGCTTATCATTTGCCCACCTTGACTTTTTAAAAATTAAAGCATTATATGGATGGATGTACGGTAGTAATTCAGTAGTTTCCTATTTTGGTGATTTAGAGTCTTGACAATATTTTGATATTAAAATGATATCATAATGAGTAGCCTAGTGCATATATTTTCTATGTTTGGAAGAAGATGAAACTTCACCACAGATTCCTAAAAGTGTTATTACTGGGTTCAAGGATAAATGTATGTATAGTTTTATTAGATAATGACAGATTTCTTGGGATAGGGGCCGTTCAATCCTTTAAACAATCTGTTATATTATTATAGGTAAACTATATCTCTATTAAAATGACACTATACAAAAAATATGAAATGACTGGAAAGCATGGGAAAATGGGATAAGAGTTGGTAAAGGCACAAATATTTAATGCTAATGTTAATATTGAATGTGGCCAAATTAAAATGTTGAGAGCAATCAAATTAAATGATAAAATATATCTGAGTTTTCTCTTGGAATGATGGGCACGGGAAGTTGAATTTTCTTTTGCTATTGTTTTTGGTAGTTTTCTGTATTTTCAATATAATGTGACACTTTCAGAACTAGTATGAGTCATGAAAACAAATGCAGGGAAAAGACTGCCTCTTTTCCTGTGCCATGGTTAATTTCCACTTTGTGGGGTCTACCCTTGAAGAAGAGTCCTCAGAATGCAGAGTTTTTAATGGCTCAGGCCCAATGGGACCTGGAGAAAGCCCCTGGAAGGAGAGGTCTCCATGCCGTAGAAGACCAGACCACGCCCTCCCAGCTACCAGCAGAACCAGAAGTACCTGGATCTGTGCCATTCTAGATCCATACCAGCACTGGGTGAGAGTGATGAGTAAGTCTCTTTTACCAAAGGAGTTGCTGCCAAGTTTTGAAGGAACTTCATATATATATTCTTAAGTGGGGGTTAATAGTATTAAGTCACCTAATACACATATCATATCATTCCATAGTTCAGTCCATTCAAGCAGAATTGTACAATTGCTACCACAAAATCAGTTTCTAAACATTCTTTTTCTTCCTGGACTCCTGACCTTGTTTCCCTTTAGGCCACCCCTAACACTGTACCCATTCCTCCAAACCCCCATTCAACTTGCTGTGAAGGGACATCTTTTTTGGTATATACTTGAGTATAAGCTGAGTTTTTTAGCACTTTTTTTTTTGGTTGAATAGGATTTTATTGACTTGGCTTTTTTTTTCTTTTTTTCCCTATAATTTTATTGGGGGCTCTTACAGCTACTACAATATTCAGTACATCATTTGTATCAAGCATATTTGCATACATGCTGCCACATACATTTTCCACTTGAGCCCTCAGTACAAGCTCCTCTTTAAAAAAATAAAAAAGCTCCCCTTTCCCCTCTCCCCCTTTTTTTTAATGAATCATTTTGTTGGGGGCCCATATAACTCCCATCACAATCCATATCAGCATCAATTGTATGCAGGCCACATTGACACACCCATTGCCATCATCACTCTCAAAACATCCTCCCTCCCTCCAGGCTTCCAGTATCACCTCCCTATATTACCCTTCCTCCCCCCCTTCCCCTTGAACCCTTAGTAATTTACAAATTGTTATTTTTTTCATACTGTACACTATATAATGTGTCCCAACACTCGCTTCCCTGTTGTCTATGTCCCAGAGAGGAGGCTACGTGTAGATTTCTGAAGTTGGTTCTCCCTTTCTATTCCTCCATCTCTCCACCCTCCTGGTATTACCACTTCTATTACTAGTCTTGATGGATCATCTATCCTGTTTCCCATGTTTCCAACTTCACTGTACATCTCTTAGTCTAGCTGGATTTATGTGGTAGAATTGGGGTCATGATAGTGGGAGGGAGGCAGCATGGGAACTAGAGGAAGGTTGCATATTTCATTGCTACTACCCTGTATCTTAACTGGCTCATCTCCTCCTTGTAACCCCTCTGCAAGAGGATGTCACCTCACCTATTGATGGGCTTTGGGTCCCCAATCTGTACTCCCCCTCATTAATAATAATATAATTTTAGCTCATTGATGTCTGACACCGGATCCCTTCACCACCTCATGATCACACAGGCTGGTGTGCTTCTTCCGTGTGGGCTTTATTGCTTCTGAGCTGAATGGCCATTTATTTACTCAAGCCTGTAAGACCCCAGATGCTACATCTTTTGATAGCCGGGCACCATCAGCTTTCTTCACCACCTTTGCTTATGTACACATTTGTCTTCAGTGATAGTGTCGGGAAGGTGAGCATCTTGGAGTGCCAATTTAATAGAACAAAGTGTTCTTGAACTGAGGAGATACTTGAGTGGAGGTCCAATGCCAATCTGTTGTCCTACTACTAACCCTATAAATATGCATGTGAATCTCTTTCCCCATCCTCACATAAATTTATTCCCCCATGTACATACCTGTATTTGAACCTCTATAAATGTTCATTATCCCTCAGTTTCTTCCTCTATTTCCATTTGCTTCCCTCTTGTCCCTCTATCATGCTCAGTCTCCATTTGGGTTTCAGTATTTTCTCTGTTACATTAGTCTTAATCAATCCCTATTGGCCTTCTCTCACCCACCTTGTGCCTGCCTTTGTATCAATTGTTATTCCCTTTTTCCTGGGCCGGTCGACATCACCACCTTTCCCCCTTCTCCCCCTCTTCAATGTCCGCTACCCTGGAACCATCAGTCCTATGATTTTTGCCTCCAAATTCTTTGTCCAGTCTATCTTGTCTAGCTAGACCTGCAGAGGTAGCAATATGTACAAGAAAGGTCTCCTAAAATGGAGGAACTTAAGCAAATAAAACAACAGCAAGAAACCCCCTCAATGTACTATACAATATGTAACAGAATAATAAAAATAATAGCAATATAAGAACCTGTATAAAGTTCAAGGTCTATAGTTGACCTCCTAGAGTGAGCCCTGGTTGAGTCAGATGGGGTGCCAATACTCTGGCTCCAAAGAATATCCTTGTCACTCCATCTGCGACTCTACGCTCTGTTGCATACTCTTGGTGCTTTGCATTGGTGTGGTTGTGTCCGACAGGGTATAATCTTGACCCCGCTTCTTCATCTTGGCCCCGATAGGCCTTGGGTCAGCGAGGGTAGCCGTATTTCATAATGGGACCGGCCATATAGTCCCCTTTATGCATTAGTTGTTCTGACTGGGAATATCGTTCTGAAGGCTCAGTGGGCCAGGAAGCACGTCATTCTTTCTTCCTCCATTTTCATTTGTTCTCATGTGCTCTGGTCAGGCATATCTCACTCCCCAAGCTTCAGCTTCAGTGCTGGCCTCCAAGGCAAATTCCTCTGGTAGAGAGGTGGCTGCCCCTATAGTTGGGGTTGGGGTTGTGTTCTCAGGTCCGTCCACTGGTTCTCCACTCCATGCTGTTGTGCTGCATTCACATCCTGGATCTCCGGGTTTAAGTTTGCTCCCTCTTTCCTTGTGGAGATATGCTCCCCTTTGATGATTTAGTGCCCTCTTCCCTTTCTACACATCATCATCTGCCCCCCCTGCTCCCTCTCCCCTAGATGGCTACCATATGTAGCCCTAGATTTGATCCCCTGCCATATTACCTGGGCCTTCTTCCAGGATTTTCTCTATAGAGTAGCTTTTTCCCGATGACCCTTTCCAATTTTAAAATTATTAATATGTTTACCTCAGCGGATCCATATTGTACATGTCCTTTTGCGCTTGGCTAACTTCACTTAGCATAATTTCCTCCAGTTCTTCCCATGCGGTGGACGTGCTTCATGCATTCATCGCTGCTTTTCAGCGATGCATAGTACTTCATTGTATGTATGTACCATAGCTTTTTAATCCATTCATCAGTTGATGGGAATATGGACTACTTCCAACTCCTTGCAATTGTGAACTGTGCTGCGATGAACATTGGAGCACAGATCTCTGGTCGTGGATTGTTGCTTGTCTCTTCTGGGTATATGCCCAGCAGGGGAATTGCTGGGTCGTATGGTAGCTCAATTTCCATCTGTTTTAGATATCTCCAAATTGATCTCCATAGTGGCTGTACATACCTGCAGGTCCACCAGTAGTGTATAAGTGACCCTATCTCCCCACAGCCTGTCTAGCATTTGTTACTTTCTGACTTTTTGAATTGGGCTATCCTTGAGGGTGTTAGGTGGTATCTCATTGTTGTTTTGATTTGCATTTCTCTTATGGCTAATGATCGGGAGTATTTTCTCATATATATATTGGCCTCTCTGATTTCTGCCTCTATGAAACTTCTGTTTAATTCCTTTGTCCATCTCCTCAGTGGGCGGTTAGTTTTGCTCTTTTTGGAAGCTATCAGGGTATTGTAGATTTTAGTAATAAGACCTTTATCTGATTTGTCATTGCCAAAGATGTTTTCCCAGTCTGTCTGCTCTCTTATTACTCTCTTGGTGAATTCTTTCGATGTGCACAGGTGTTTTATCTTTAGTATACCCCATTTGTCTATTTGAGCCTCCTCTGTATTTGTGTCTTTCCGTATTTCTGTTAGGCTATGTAGTCCTTGTGTCAGTGTTCTCAGATTGTTCCCAATTCCCTCATTGATGGCCCTAATAGTTTGAGGTTTTACTTCAAGGTTTATAATCCACTTTGAATTTATTCTAGTGCATGGAGTGAGGTAAGGGTCTTGCTTCATTTTTCACAGGTAGATATCCATTTTTTTCCAGCACTACTTGTTGAAAAGGGCATCTGTTTCCCATTTGATACTTTTGGGGTCCTTATCAAAGATCACTTGTCTGTATGCTTGTGTTTTTATTTCTGGATTTTCAGTTCTTTTCCATTGGTCTGAGTATATGTCATTATGCCAATAACATGCTGTTTTGACTACTCAGGCTAGATAGTATGTGCGAAAGTCAGGTAGGGCAAGCCCTCCCATGATGTCCTTCTTCTTGAGGCGTTCTCTACTAATTCTGGGCTTCTTCCCTCTCCATATGAAGTTAGAAATAATTTTTTTCATTTCTTTGAAGAAGGAGGATGGTACTTATATCGGTATTGCATTAAACTTATATAGTGCCTTGGGTAGGACTGTCATCTTGACTACATTGAGTCTTCCTACCCACGAGCATGGGATATTCTTCCATTTCTTGAAGTCATTCTTGGTTTCTTGTAATAATGTTCTATAATTTTCCTCATAGAGATCTTTTTTTTTTTTTTTGGTCAGGTATATCCCTAGATATTTCAATTTATGCTTGGCTATTGTAAAGGGTACCTCTTTTTTTAATCTCCTCTTCTCTGGTCTTAGGTGATGTGTACAGAAGACCAATTGACTTCTGATTGTTGATCTTGTATCCTGCGACTCTGCCATACGCCTCTATTGTTTCCAGTAATCCCTTTGTGGAGCTTTTGGGGTTTTCCATATATATAATCATATCAACTGCAAATAATGATAATTTCACCTCTTCCTTCCCCAGTTGTATACCTTCTACATCTTTTCTTTGCCTTATGCTGTTAGCTAAAACCTCCAGTACGATATTGAAAAATAGAGGGGACAATGGACATCCTTGTCTGGTCCCCTGTTTCAGTGGGATTGTGTTTGTCTTTTCTCCATTGACTATCACATTGGCTGTTGGTTTTTCATATATAGTTTGTATTGTATTGAGGAATTTTCCTTCTATTCCTATCTTCTTGAGTGTCTTAAACATGAATTGGTGTTGAATATTGTCAAATGCTTTTTCGGCATCTATGGATATAACCATATTGTTCTTATATTTTTTTCCTGTCAATATGGTGAATGATACTAATGGTCTTTCATATGTTGAACCACTCCTGCATTCCGGGTATGAACCCCACTTGGTCATGGTGAATTATTTGTTTTATATACTTTTGTATTCTATTGGTCAGTATTTTATTAAGGATTTTTTAATCAATAATCATTAGGGATATTAGTCTGTAGTCCTCAATTCTTGTGGGATCCTTGCCTGGTTTGGGTATAAGTAGTATAACCAGTGTTATACTAGCTTCATAGAAGGAGTTTGGGAGTTTGACATCTTTTTCTATGGAAGAGCTTTGTAGAGCTTTGGAAGAGCTTGTGTAGGGTTGGTGTCAGTTCTTCCCTGAATGCTTGGTAGAATTCTCCTGTATAGCCATCTGGTCCAGGTGATTTTTTTTTGTTGGTAGTCCCTTGATAACCTTGTCTATTTCTTCTATTGTTATGAATCTGTTAAGATTCTTGATGTCCATCGGAGACAATCTAGGAAGTGATTGCTTTTCCAAGAATTTGTCCAGGTCTTCCAAGTTGTTGAGTTCATTGGAGTAAAGATCTTTGTAGTACTGAGTGACTGTTGATTTTATTAGGATCAGTTGTGATATCCCCTCTTTCATCCCTTATTCTTGCTATTGAAATTTTCTCTCTCCTTTCTCTGGTTAAGTCTGCCAATGGTTTATCAATTTTGTTAATTCTTTCAAAGAACCAACTTTTAGCAGCGTTAATTTTTTCCATTGTTTTCTTATTTTCTCTCTCCTGAATCTCAGCCCTGATTTTTATTATTTCTTTTCTTTTGCTATTAGTGGGATTATCCTGCTGACTCTGCTCTAGTTGTTGTAAATTCGGCGTTAATGTATCAGTTATGAGATGCTCTTCCTTTTTCAGGTGTGCCTGTATTGCAATGAAACTTCCTCTTAAGACTGCCTTTGCTGTGTCCCATAAGTTTTGGTATGTCGTGCTTTCATTCTCATTGGTTTCTAGAAATTTTTTAATTTCCTCTCTGATCTGGGCCAGTACACATTCCTTTTGCAATAGAGAATTTTCATTCTCCAACTATTTTCTCTAGTTCTCCTTACCTACCTTTTGTTGATTTCCAATCTTAGGCAGAGTGGTCTGAGAGTGAGTTCTGTATGATATCAATATGCTTAAATTTATGTAGATTCTCCTTATGTCCCAGTATGTGGTCTATCTTCGAAAAACTTCCATGTGAGGCTGAGAAGAATGTGAAATGCTTTTCCTTTGGATGAAAGACCCTGTAGATATCTACCAAGTCAAACTGTCTAATTGTAGTATTTAGATCTCTCGCCTCCTTGTTGGCGTTTCTTTCCCTGTGATTTGTCCTTCTCAGAGAGTGGTGTGTTGAAGTCACCCACTATAATCGTTGAGGCTGTAATTTCTTTTTTCATCATATGAAGTGTCTGGTTTACGTATTCTGTGGGTCTCTCTTTCAGGTAATATATATTTAAAATGCTTATTGGATCATTGTCTACCCTTCCCTTAAGCATTATATAGTGTCCTTCTTTGTCTCTTATTATGGTTTGCACTTTGAGGTGAATTTTATCTGAGATTAGGATTGCTACCCCTGCTTTTTTGGAATTGCTGTTTGCTTGGTATATTTTTCTCCAGCCTTTGATTCTCAATATATTTTTTCTGTGATCTTAAGATGTGTCTCCTGTAGGCAGCAGATTGAGGGGGTATATTTTCTAAGCCAGTCTATTAATTTCTGTCTCTTAAGGCCTGAGTTCAATCCATTAATATTTAGGGTTAATACATCTATCTGTGCACTCTGTGTTGTCATTGTATCACTTTTGGATTGGATGATTTTCTATTTTCATGGGTTGTGTCAATGTTTATTTGTGGTTCATTCTTGCCTTTCTTCCATCTCTGAGTCAGAGTTATCTTGGGGGCTGTTATCCCTTTGACTGTTTCTGGGTAGATTCATTCTGCGTGTGTTAGGTCGTTGTTGTTGTTCTTCTCCCAGTGGGTCAGTGAGAATCTTTTTTAGGGCTGGGTTCCTTTTGGCATATTCTCTGAGATTTTCCTTGTCTGGAAAGACTTCCTTCTCCATCAATTTTGATAGATAATTTGCCTGAATAGAGTATTCTTGGGTTTGCATGGTGTTCCTGCAATTTTTGGAATATGCTGCTCCACTCTCTCCTCTTCTTCATCGTTTCCATTGATAGGTCCGAGCATATTCTTATCTGTTTGCCTTTATATGTGATTGCCCTTTTTTCCCTAGCTGCTCTCATAATTTTCTCTTTTTCCCCATAATTGGATAGTTTAACAATTATATGTCTTGGTGTTTTCTTCTTGGGGTTTAGTCCAGCTGGTGTTCTTTCAGCTTCCTGTATGGTTATATGGCTTTCATTCATTAAGCTAGGGAAGTTTTCCTCTAAGCATTCCCTCACTATTTTAGTTTTCTTGATGCCTCATCCTCTGGCAGACTGATAATTCTAATGTTGTTTTTTTTCATAGTATCAGCCAGGCTTCTAATATTTTCTTTTGCTTCTCTTATAGACTTGTTAGATTTTTTTCTCCCATTTATTAATTTCTACTTGCAAGTCCTCTAGGTCACTTGCCCTGTTCTCTGCCTCCTCCATTCTCTGGCCGAAATCTGAGAGCTTACCATTAGTTTTTGTTAGCTCACTCTTTAGTTCTTGGATTTCCCTTTGGTGCATGGCCTTTATCTCCTGTATCAATTCTTCTTTCTTCTTGGTCGCTCAAGAGCTGCATACATGTTAGTAACATCTTGAAGATTTCTTTCTGTGGTTGATCGATCTCCACATTTTCTGTGCTGTTAGGTCCAGCTGATCTTCTTG